>WUQG02142114.1:0-24014 GCA_011317285.2 Androctonus mauritanicus | reverse complement strand
AGGCAAAAAATTCTATATACCATTATAATAAATTTAAGCTTAGCTCTACTTACTCGCTTGGCTGGAAAGAAAAATACCCGAATATTTTGTACAAAATAAAACCAGGCGGCTCGATGGAAGAATTGGTTATTCGTCTTGGGCACAGATTGGCGTGTACTGTATTACACAGCCAAAATTTTGGTCTGGTATGTAAATATGGTAAATATTACCTACCCCTATCCAGCCAAAAATAATAAGTAATAAAAGATTTGTGCTTTAATAATCAAGACCATACTATATATGTGTGAAGTATGGAAAGTTATTTCAAATGTTATATAGCGCGGAAGGAGGAGGACATATATATTGACTAAATTTCTTTGATGACAATTTATAGGATTGATCCTAAGAAAAAAGATAAACTTTATTTGATACAATAACTGGTATCGAGTTTCGAAACCATACCGATAATATTGCCAGTAAACTTATAGAA
Organism: Androctonus mauritanicus; assembly: GCA_011317285.2. Lineage (NCBI taxonomy): Eukaryota > Metazoa > Arthropoda > Arachnida > Scorpiones > Buthidae > Androctonus > Androctonus mauritanicus. The sequence goes on along the minus strand of WUQG02142114.1, from coordinate 23,545 downwards.
TCTTGTTTTAAAAATTTGAATCCGTTAATTCGAAGAGTCAGAAAAATGATAACTTAAAATATTCGGTGTACCATATCTTAAGTGAGCGAAAGAATATTTATTTTAATAATTTTTCAATTTAGCCCAAACTAGGAGAGGTTATAACTGGTCGATATGGAAGTTGTAGTTGGGCTTTAATCTTTTCAGATACCTTAGAAGGGAGAAGTTTAAGAAATCGACAAGTTAGATGTTTTTATGTCATATATAGTCTATATGTTCTACTTGTCCGATGAAAATAAATAATAGAGGAGGAAGTCGTTTATCTACGAATAAACTCGATTTATTTTATTAAAATTTGATAAATATGGCATTACACACACTCTGGTAAAGAAATTGAAATTCAAGCCATTATAAAATAATAGTGGAAGAAGACGATGGCCAATAAGATTACCAGTCAAATTCGGAGTGCGCATACCCCTATTATAAAAGTTTTGAGCCAATATCAGAAATATTCACGGTTGGAAATTAAAGAGATACGAATCCAGTACCATAAAACTGAGTTCTCTTATAGAATACAGGTGAAGAAATAGGCGTTTAGGCCAGTGGTGGTGACCTAACCCATACCATTGTCACTCACGGCTACCTAGTGTGAAAATATCGATTAAGTGAAGCAAAAATTGCCTATCAGCCAGGTCGGGACCTCGATTAACGTCGAAAATGCGGTAAAGGCATCTCGAGACTTAAGCGTTAGACCAACTGAAAAAAATTGATAAAAATATCAGAGTAACGATTAAAAATTTTTTATCAATTATTATATTAAAGATAAAAAATCACAATTTTTACTTCGATGCTTTAATCAATTTTTTTCCTCTTACATTTTTAGCATTATTTTTTCAAACAACCAAAAATATGCTAAAAAATTAATGGAAATCTTCTCAGTTTAATTTATATTTATAGGTTTAATGATAAACACAACTATTTTGTCAAAGAGATTCTATAATAAATATTTATAAACTTATCTTTTCCCCAAAACTAACGGTGACTTTTTCGTTAACTAAATTAATCCAATATTTTTATCGTATCGCTGTCATAAAAAATACACGAAAACTCTATGGACATTTGCAGCTATCCACCATAAACGGGAGATTTTACACGCCTCTGACTTGTACTGTTCAAAAATTATTCATAACTTTTTTTAATCATCAATTCTTAATCTGATCTCGTAAGCCTTTTATCAAATTAATCTGGTAAAATAGCCATTATCTTGTCCTCCCTATAAGAAAAATCGATAACTTATTCTGACTGAATATTAAGCTCATTATAAGCTCTTTCGTCTCATTTTTATGGATTAGAAAAGTATATATATATATAATGTGTCTATTTTATAAATCTGCCAATTAAAAATGTTTAAGTAAATGTTACACAGTTCGACCGTGTATTTTATTTCAGGATAAAATGTTCTTTAGTTGGTGGTAAACTCGATAGATCTTACAGAAAGATGAAGATATCGCGGATGTTTTTATTCATTCAAGGACCTCGGTAATCTTTATTCTAGCCAAGAGTCATTCCATCCTGTTCAACAAGTTTCCGATCCAACTATAAATTTTCCATGTTGAATTTATAGAGTTCCTTCTCCTTTTCCCAATTTCAAAACAATTTACCAACGTTATATCGAACCGTGCCTCTTTTTACCTTAGAAATTTTTGTTTCTAAACAAAAAATTAACTACCTCTGTAGAAAATTTCGTTTTCGGTGATTAAAATATTACAAATTGTCAGAATAATAATGGCCTCTCGGTCGCCAAAACTGGAAATAATATAAAAATCTTTCGTTCCTATTTAACATTCAACTAACGACCTAGCCATGAATAATTTTATGACGTTTGACTTGTCTTTTCTCCGAGTTCTCAGAATTCATCATACAGAAAACGTAAAGTTGTCAAGCGATAAAATAATCCACTCTTTTCTCTAAGAAAATATTAATATTTCGGATTATTTCTGTACGGTTAATCCTGTTAGGTAAACATAAACCAGCTTGGATAGCTGGCAGATACGTTACATTAAAAAAAAAAGGCGAGCGAAGTTGTTGCGTTTCTTCAGGCTCTGTTGTAAGGAAGATTAATAACTATATTTTTACGCTGATTGCGGATATAATTATAGCATTTAAAAATATCGGTACAAACATCGTCATGGTTAATTTCTTTCGCCATTAAGAAATATTTATTTTTGCCCATCTGCCAGTCTTTATAATGGTTAATTAATTGGCCCAGTCGAAAATTTTGCTTATTTCCAGCCAAATAATTATACGTGTAAGAAGCGATTAGACGACTGGTTATCTATCTAAACTATCAGTTTAACCACCAATTAAGGACAATTTTAACCGGCTGTTTGTTCTACTAACAAATACGGTCCATTCGTTTATCGTCAACGTTTAACAGTTGTAGAAAGATGGTAGCGACCCATCTCTACGACTAGAATAAACTCTCTTCACTGTCCAACCGACCCGGTTAACTGTATAAGCATAGTCTGAACTGTTGTACAAATCGAAAGGCTGGGTGATTTACGCGTATTGGAAGCACTTTAGAGTGTATGATGGGGGGAAAAGGAGGTAGCCATGGGGCTTGTTGATAAGAGAATAGAACATATCCAAACAAGGCATGGAGGCCGTGTCTACCATATAGAAGGAAGAAGAAGATGGTGATTTAGGCGTGACGGATTCGTGATATCCGTGACCGCAACTAGTCACGCGCGACGAATCGTATCGTGCTGATACTGTCCCTTCATTCCATTTGTCACGAATAGTCAAGAACCTCTTTAATTCGGATTGGCCAATAGTTTTCTTGTCCATTCCCTATAGAACAAAACGTCATCTTACAAATTTAAGAAATTTATAGAATCTTTAGTTGACGGTGGATCGGCAATAAATCGATTCTTTTTCATCCGCTGGAGAAGAGGAAGATCTCAATCGACTTCTGATGGCCGAAGAATATATTAGAAGGAACTCCTGGTAATAATTATTAATCTTCAGAATATATTAAAACGACCCGAATGCTTTATGAAAGACAATGAAGGGCATTATTTATCTCTGTACATGGCTGCAGCATCTAGTAGAGCCGAGCCCCATTCATAAAACAAGACTAATGGACCAATTAATCATTGTACCCAACATGTTTTCGGATAATGTTACAATTAATTCTCTTGTAAATAACTGTCAAGATAAATCAAGATATAACTATCTTATTTGCTGTTTAAGGTACATCAAATGTTCATAAATCAGGATTATGATATGGCCGGCCCAATCCCGGACGCTTCACTCTTTGGTCCATTACGCGCATTATATATATATATATACGCGTACGCGCTCCAGTATGGCCCAGACTCACCAAAACGGTTTTTCTGCCGCAAAAGTCAAATTCTCCGCCGTTTCCACTCGACACGACAGATGATATAATTTAAACGAGAGGTGAGAAAACGCAGAGTCAACGATCTAGTGGTTTTTTTAATTTAAAAAACAGACCAAAAAAATTATCGCAAATTATAAAAGAATCTGGTTGGAGTCATAAATCAAATGGCGAGATGATAATCGTCTGGTTACCGAACAAAAACCAAATCACGATTGCTAATGATGACATTTTTCTCGGGGAAAAATATGTATTAAGATGGAAGGCAAACCCAGTCAATAACAACAAAAAAAGAAAAAAACGGCTGGTGTCAAACTATAAATCATCGAATGGGACGATAAAAAGCGAGTTCAACTAAATAAATTTTTCCACAGAATTTTAATAAGAACTGTATTTGTAATAACATATATCGAATAATTTCTTATTATTATAACCTGTTTCCGAGTCGCGCCAGTCCGGTGATTACAGATAGATAAGAAAATGCCCTTAAACTAAATCACTTTTTATACCGTAAATTATTGATTCTTCAATAACCTTACGTGTTAATAGCTTTAAGATTTATCTAATTTTGTGAAAAAACTAATTGTTATACTTACCGAGTACCTTAAGCCGAATTTATATTTAAGAATGGCTTTAAAAAGTCGCGCCACATTAATCCAGAAGGAATCACTTAATCACGGGAAAACACGCTCGATTATTAAATTAATTCCGCTATTTTTCTCGGTAAACTTTATCAAATCCAGGTTTTTTTAAAGTCTATTTTGCTGTTACGGCTCTGGCTAAACCAGGCAGTTTCCACGGACAACCCACTGGCTTAGAAAAACCCAAAGATTAATAATATTTTTAATGTTGCTAAAATAAATTTCGTGTTAAATAACACTATATTAGTTAAAGGCGGGCGGGTCGACCAGAAAAAACTGTTAAAAAATGAGGCGATTATCGTCTGGGTAGCGTAATTTTTCTTTCAATTAAAATACGATTAATTTTCATTTATGATTATGTATGCGAATTAAAACCGTATAAAAATAAACGGCGGAACCACACCTGTTTTATTAATAACGCCAATGAATTATAATTACGGGTAAACAGCGGGCAGCCTATTAAAACCATTATTGGCGCGTCAGAAATGGCAAAAATCCAGATTTATAACATCAATAAAAACTTACAAAAATATATTTAGATGGCTACTAAAATCTCCAGTAATGTCGGGTCGGGCTAAAAGTCGCCTCCTTTTTATCGTTAAGTTTTGAGAGGACGTAAAAGATAAATCATGGGTTAATTTAATTAAGTATGTATTCTCCGTCCGAATCGATAACACTCTTCAAACGTTGTGGGAAAGCTGGATTCTTGTTTAGACCAGTCGAGACACGTTCGAACCGGAACGGTACAAAAACCGCGTCACTTTTCAGACCGTCTGATATTTAAAATATACGCGTATAAATTTACACGCGCATTTTACAGTATGGCAAACTTTACGCCATCACCGGATAAAATTTTACCAATTCTCGGTTAATAACTGTCTGGATGGACGAATTATCTTAATAAGTTATAAATTAGCTTAAATATTCTTTGTAAAAACTCGACATATATTATCCGCGTTGACTTTAAACAGTAAATAATTATAAATCGATTAATCATAAAAATTTACAAAATCTCCCCCTCTATACTGGTCATTCGGCATTTTCTAGAATATAAAAATGCTTTCGTTTTTGTTTTAACCAAACATTGGAAACGCCGTAGACAAAAACTTGCTTTTATTTTCACGGGATTGTCTCCAGCTTACACAAACATAGATTTAAAATAATTATCACTTATGGATATTCATAAGTTTGTGTCACTGTAAATATTTATAACGCGGATGATAACGCTCTGTAATTATTTCACCACAGCCATCCGAATAATATTAATTATATTCCTATATCGGAACAATGGATATTTTATTTTTAATTTATAATCCGAAATCGATGATGGACGTCATTCGGGTGAAAATCGATGAGGTACGAAGTGGCGATTTTTTATGTAGTTTTAACATTAATAACTAGTTCGGCCATCGTTTATTTATTACCACTACATTAAATTTTTGTCTAAAAAAAAACAAAATCGAGAGTATTCTTAGATTTCGTTGGCCGTAACTGGCTGCCCAGCTGAGTTTTTGTGGTGTCGAATAAATTTGAAAAGTTTTCGGACGGTTAAAAAGATGAATGAATTTTTCTGAATAAAGAAAAAAACAAAGCTACAAAAGGTAGTGCCGGGGCGTATCCTCGAGAGTTTGTTGGTTTTGCTTGGCTGATTCAGAAACAGAAGTGATGACAGCTTTTCCATTCTGATTGAGAACCATGTTCTAGACTAGCCTCGGAGGTCATGAGAAACAAACTGGTGGCTGGCATGGTCAAGGTTGCGCTTCTGCTGGTTAAATTCGCTTCAAACTCGATACGTAGGATTTTCCTCTTAAATTTACACTGGTGGAGAATATTTTTAAAAAAATAAAGAATTATAACCTACTCGGAGCGCGCTATTACAGTCGAACACTTTAAACGTCCACCGAAGAGATGAGAGATGGTCGATTAGATTAGGCAGATATAAACTTTAATGTATCTACATCTATGTAACGACTAATAATAACTCGACAATAAATAATTATAGTAATTAATTAAATGTTAATTATTGATAAAAGAATAATTATGATGGATAATTCGCGTCTACACAATTTTAGATGGGTGTTATTTTATACGGCCACGGTAAGAGCTGTCGAAATTAAGTGGTTCTTAATTACGCTAATACCTTTCTTTCTGTTAATCGAATGGTAGTAGAAACGAAAAAAAATTCTTTCTATGTTCGAATGTGTAGTGGCATCGATTGATTTTAATTTTAGGGTCTTTATCGTAGACAGGTTGAGGACAAGGACGGAAAGTGGGTTTATCTTGATTTGTCAGGCGGTTGTCACCTTCACTATTCTACCATAAGTAGACATCTCGACTCAATCTCCAACCTTGAACAATGAGCAGTTATAATAAATATTCCGTTCGGATATTAAATGACGTAATTAGGAATAGCCTTCAGCGTTATTGTTTCCGACGTTAGTACGACCATATCACGATTGCCCCGCTGACTTTCACCATTCCGTAATAGTTTCCTTAATTAAAAAAAAAGTTTCCGAATAAATGGCGATAATAGTTTCGGAGACTTAAATCGAGCCTAGATTACCGGCCTATATAAGCGAATTAAAATAATTACGGCACAATTAAGCGCATTCCTGTGGAAGGCTAATAATAGGAATGAAATCCTGTACACATTTAATCCTAATAAGTGTAGAATTAAAAATTTTCCAGACAATCGCGTTCAGACGTAAAAGAAAAATGATTAAGAGCTAATTTATTCCAGCGTCATTAACGCGAAATGGAAGATAGCTGCCAGAACATCTAATAAATATAAGTTTTAATTAGGATAATAACGCTGAAATTTTTATTTTGAGAAGTATAAAGTGGAATATTTTGTTTTGTTTTAATAAATTAAACTCCGAAGCTGTAAAAATATAATGTTACCCTTATTCGAGAAAAAATTAAAAACATGTTTATCGTTCTCGCATCGACGCGTCCGATTTTACAAACATAATTACGCATATCGGCGTATAATCATTCTTGGTTTTACATAAAGAAAATCGAATGGCTAAGAATGGGCCATTCGTCCTTTACGCCATGGTGGTTTGCAGCGTAATGATAAATGAAACTTCCCGACATATCAACGCATTATTAAGTAACCATTTTCCAAGCTCGATATTCACGTATTTTGTTTTACTACAATATTAATTCTATCGTATCCATGTTTCTAAGAACAGCCCCGGGGTTTTACCGAGAATATGTCGAAGTACCCATTATATAACTATTAAGCTTAAAGAACCGTGTGTTATTGATAAAACAAATTTAAACCTGACCTTTAAAATTCGAATTTTGGCCCATTTATAACGAGTAGTTAAACCGGGTTTTAAGAGAAGAAAAAGTTTTGGTGGTGCCAGCAAACGCTCTTTATCTTTAGCACGACTATAATATGATTCTAGATGGCTTTCGATTTGTGGTAACCAGTCGAGATTCCCAGCGGATTCTCCATTATGGTAACACTTTTCTTGTCTGTTTTTTCTCTAAAGATTTATAATTGATGATACAACTATTTGACAAATGCTTTCCACCGCTCCGAGACGCGCATCTGATAAATCTATTACAGATGGCGGCGGAGAAGATTACCACCTATTCTTTTTCGTTACCCAGTAAACTTCGCCGATAAAAAAATTAATTCCTTTTAATTAGCGTAATTTCTATAGCTTCACTATCTAATCATTTATATTCCAGATCATTTTTATATAAAAAATAAATTTAATTAAATCCACGCTCGGGCTTAAAATTTACATATAAAATCTTATAAAAGAGCTAAAACTTACAACATAAATGAGATAAAAATAAATTAAAAACTGCGCTACGAAAACTTCTGTCTTTACCTCGTTATAATCATGATGCCAACAATGTTTTATAAAGTTTTTTTTTTTTTGCGTTTTGAATTTTTCATGGTTATGCTAATGTTTCGGCGTTGAATTTTTATGCGGACCGTGCCCAATCGGAAGAATGATATATAAGATCATTCTAGACGTAATTTATTCTTTATCGTGAGCAACATTTAACGGAGAAAATTTCCAATCGACTCGGTAGAACAGCAAAATTAAGAAAATAATATTACGGCACGGTACTGTTTCTTTTTTTTTTATATGCCAGAACAGAATGAGTTGGGTGCAAGAACGTGTTTATATCGTATATATATATAAATGGAGAAAAATAGAATCGGATGCCATCGACATATGTTTATGATATAACTAGCCTAGGGTAGATACATTAATTAAAAATATTGGTAACTTTAAGACATAAATGCTATTAACTGTGAAACATGGAACGTTGGAAGAAAATTGCGTTCTTTTTGTTCATCTTACAACAGCGTTAAATATCTATTAGTCTAGGTGGCCAGCATTTTTTTTCAAAAATTAGGAAGACATCTGGTTCCATACCGTGGCATTTAATTCTAGATAATTAAATTCGATTTAAATGTTGGTGTAATAATACGCTTTTATAGATCCGTCTTGAATTTAATTTGCTAATTCTTAGTTTTTTTATACAGGCTATGTAAACACATCCGCGTATTGTCATGCGCGGCGCATCTGGCATTTTTTCAGGGTAGAAACGTCTCGAGGTTGATGAAACTTTTGCATAATTAATACGTCGGCACACTTAATTGATACGGTGGCATTCGACATTTTTTGTTAATATTCTCCAACTAGTATACAAAAATTTATAAAATAATTTGGTGATATAGAACGAGCGGCTTTCCGTACCATCGATATATTATTATTTTAAGACGTTTATCTTGGATAAATTCGAAGGTGGAATTAAATACATTTATTTTTCATTCCTCGAAGATGGTACCGTTTCTTTTATTCGCTGGTTAATTTCGCATTTAAAAAAAAAAAAAATGGAGAGTGATGAAGCATCCACCCATCCGCTTTTCCTGGTGGAGGACCAGAGGTCAGAAATGCTTGGCTATGTTTAGGCGTGTTGCTGGGTGATGAGTCAGAAAAACAAAACCAACCATAGGTACCATCATTTCTGAATCTGGATGTTATATAATGATAATGGCCAGAAAATTGTGTTACACTTTAATAATTTTCCGGTATTACAGTCTACCATTACCATATTTCTTCGAAAAGTTAACTGGGATGGCAGTTTCTGGCTCTCGGACTAAGTTTTATGGTAAAGTCGTGTTTATAATGAGTTATAAACTTCACGTTTTTTGTTTGGAACAGTGGCCATAAATCTGCAAATATTATAATGCAGTAACTTATCAAACCAGAAACAACCAGAACAGCGCTCTTTACTGGCCGGAGAAATCTGACAGAAAATGTTACCTTATTCTACTAGTCTTTTCTAAATAAATTACTCGATTTTTTCGTTTGTAACTAAATAATAAAACATTTGGAATCTTACGTTCTAAAATGTTATATGTTAAGTGTTCTATAGAAGTTTAATAACCGTTTTTCTGCTTTTTGGAAAACACGTATAGGCTAAATAAAATATGTTTATCTGTTATAATCTAAACATTTAAAATCTGTGACGATGTAAGATGTTGTAAAATAAAGTTTAGTCGTGTTTTAATAAATATATACATACATGTCTTAATATAAATGGAAATTTCCGCTCTGCTTTCGGGATAGGCGATTTTAAATGGCCACAATCATTAGCCGAGATCAGGCTCGATCTGGTGGCTTAGAAACACCATAACTTATAGAAGAACAGAGCGAAAGATGAGCCAGTAAATGAACCGGTATCGGTAACACTGCCGAATGAAGTTTCGTTTCCAAATACGATAGGCTCTGTTTGAATAAAAACAAACCAAATCCGGCCTAGTCTTCCTCTCGGGATCGGCGACCTTGAAGCCATCAAACTAAACACAGAATGACTCCGTGCCATACCAACTCGCGCTTCCAAATAAAGAGATGTGCGGGCAAATTATGCATTTGGATATATAACAGGATGCTTAACAGTAGCAACAGCAAAAATTTATCGTTTTTATACGCGAATATCGTTATAAAAACTTGACCGAGTCGAGTCGACTCGGGAGTTCCCTAGTATTCCGATCCATTTTGATAAGATTTCCGATTTTAATTTAGTCATAAATCTCGAAATATACCAGAAACTTTTAAGTGGTGTACAGATAAAGAGGAAAAATATTTCGCTCGGAATTCTAATTTTTATTTCCAAAAATGAATGGTTTATTTAGATTATTGATAAAACAGTAGTCGATAACGACTGGAGATAAGAATCTGGACTTTTCAGTAGGCAAACCTTAGTTAGCTTACTGGTAAGCTAAATAAATCATAGGCCACAGTGCGATACTCCGGAGAAGAAAAAACCATTGATTCTGTTATCGATAACGGTAATTTATTGGCGTAAATAATTGTTAATAAATCAAGAATGCAGACGAACAAGGCGACTGTCCTCGGTGCGGAATGAACAATAATTACCAGTTGAATATTGTTGATCTCGGAGTTTGAACATAGCAATAATTAGCAGAGTTATTAAGATTTATTTGAAAATATATATGTGATGATGTAATTATATCTTGCCAGTTGATGGAATAAGACCTCGGGCCTTTCTGAACAAAAGATGGTAGCGTCCGATTGAAGTATTTAAAACTGATCGGGTGAACGTCTTCCTATATGGCCTGGAGCTTATTAAGTTGACCATTCAGATTATGGCATACCTATTGTTATGTTAAATGATGAAGAAGAAAAGATAATGATAGACATTTCGTTTCCGAGAAGCTAAGCATACCAAATTAGACATTTTAACTTCTGCTTGGCTGATAGAAATAAAAGACCAGAAGAGGAAAACTGTTTCCGCGTGCTTCTCACGTGATGATGGAGGTTACCGAGGACCCACCTTGTCACACACACCTGTCTAGGTATCGAGCCTACGTCTAGCTATATATCATCGCTTGTGACCGTTCTCTTCACTTATATCACCGAAAAAGTGGTTAAATGTCATTCTCTCGTTTTATAAGGTTACCTGTGGTCGAAGAAATAACGTTTTCTTAATCTCTTTTGATGACTTTTCCAGCGCCTTATTCCTTTATAATCCTTCGAAATGACCAATTTCGTGGTAATTGTTATTGGGAATCAGACAGATTAAGATTTTCTTCGTACCGGGTAAGGGAATGCGTAAAAATATAAAAAAAAGAGGAAGATTTCGTCGACTTTCTGATATCTGAGGCCAAGGTGAACCGGCGCACTTAAATTAGACTTTTAAGTCGATTAGGTCCTATTCTTAGTTCTATCTACTCGGATCATTGGAAAGTTATGTTACGCTTATTGCGCTGCACCATGCAGTGTGGCTTCGAATATGAAAGAAGAGTTATGTGAAAGATAATAAATATGGATAAAAGTTATCTGGTAATTTATTGCGGTTTTTTTCTAGCAATTTTTGTGTTTGCCTCTAGCTATGGAAAAGCTTTACTGCCCGGTGTATCCTCCCGGTTACACCTCTTAACCTGGACAATATAAGTGTCCGAAATAAACACATACATCATGGCTGGCGGTTTGGTCGGCGGGGTCATCCCCTGGCTGTTAGCCAAATTTTCTGTCTCTCTTACGGGATCACGTGGTTCCCGAAGGTGAAAAAGCGCTGTGGAAAACTGCCACTGGCAGTCCGTTCTACCTTTTTCTTACAAACACGTGTACGCGCTATAAGAAATAACTCGGAGAAAGAGACTTAAATCGATAAATCGTCATCCGACAAAAGAAAACATTGAAAGATACGCCATTAAATTTGAGATTTTACTCGAATGTATCGAAATATTTTTGTATAATAATAATAATTTTATTTATTTGACGTTTTTCTTTATTTAATAGCCTTTAAATAATTTCCTAGTTAATGGTAGATGCCTTAAATTACGTGCCTTATATCGACAGCGAAATATAATTGTCTATCACATCTATAAAAGTTAAACTTTGCGTATAGTATCCAAATTTTTATTCATCTTACCAAGTTGATATCAATGTATAAAATTCCTACACGGTTTGGCTTTACGCCCGACTACATTTACAAAATCGTACTCTTTATAATTTCCATTCGACTTTGGAGAAATTCGGTGGCATTACTCTACCAACCTCATCCTACATCCTAGATGAATGATACGAATCGAATTACTAAGATAAATGTCACCTTTCCATTTTAATGGCCCACGCATCAGCTTATTCATACTTAATTAAGATGTAGGCCTACTTAATAAGCTCATTATCGAGATATATTATTATGGCCAATATTAAGGATCCTAACGGATTAATCTGGCATTTGAAAGGCTTTAATCCCGGTTAATACGACTATTCTAAATAGCAAATTGAGTGCCGATCACCAAATTTCCGTCTAGAAAAGCTATGGTTCGATAGAAAGTAATTGTTTGCGCTTCCACTTTGGAGAATTTGAACTTAGCCACAATTTTAATACGTATTAAAATTGTCACCGCCTTTTTTTCATTAATTATTAAATGGCACAACTTTTTATATATTCAAAAATAAAATAAAATAAAACAGTCGATGGGAAAGGAGTAAAAAAGTCGAAGCCACCATTCGATCATTTGCATAATTGTCATTAGAGTCGGACCCGTGATACGAAAAGAAATAAAAAAAAAATATGGAGGTGATTGATGAACTAGATGGAAGTATTACTGGTTTGCGTGTCCGATTCTTATTTGGCTCTAGAGCTCATTTATCAAGATTTAAACTCGGAGACAAGAAAACAATTCATTAATACATTACTAGATTTTAAATCTGGAAGAATCTCATTTAATGCCTGATTAAGTAGCGTATTGGTAATATTCATTGGATGGATGGAAAGAACAATCTTACTCGTAACTAAACATATGGGGAATTCTTTTAACTTTGGAGCAAATTCGGTAATAAATCAGGAAAATTTGATGACTTTTACATAATTTATTACTCGGAAAATACCTGTTATTAGAAGGTAATAATAATAAGGTTAGGTGCCTATTATAAATAATATTTGAAGCATTTATTACCGTAATAACACCTTAAATAATCGAGACTGGCCATTTTTGCCAAGGCCTAGAGTAATAGAATCCAGCAGCTAATTAAATTGTCTATCGGAAAGCTATGGAAAACTCTACTCCCTACCTTTATTTATATCTCCACACCATTTTAACTCGCAGCCTTTAATTAATCAAATTCTCGGCTGGACTTATTTTTCATAAACAGCGCCATTCTAAATCACACCTTGTCCTGAATTACCTTAGGTAAACAGAAAGGTTAATTTGTTAGCCAGACTAATTAGCGCTGCAAAGTATAATTAGAGGCAGCTAAAGTTTTCCAGCTCCGATCGACCGACGGTAACCGGGCAAACCACTTATTCCTGGGTTAATAATTAACAGATACTTTGGTAGGGTTCGGTAACGGATGACACTTCTTGGGTTGTTTTTTCCTAGTATTTCGGGAAAGACCATCAGCGTCGGGACACATTAGCGAGCGGACAGGGCGTGACACGCTTCCCGAAATTCCTGACACGTGCTCGCCAGTACACGTAGCGTGGGCGTTATCTGTTTTTTCTGACTTTAGACCGCAGTCGTAGGTATAGTGGTCGGGGAAAAGTTGTACTAGCCCAGGGGCACAAGGCGGCGGCCACAAACGCTCAGATACTGTCTCGCGGAGTCATCAGGTGCGCTTCCAACACGGAGTTGGCATAGGGCGGCACCCTAAAATGTACGGGGGTGGGTGGTAAGGTACCATTCCGGGGGCCTAATGATAAGGGGTGGAGGACTACCGGATACTCTTCCGTGGCGGCGCAAATTTCTGCGGTTCGTGTGCGCGCACCAGTCCATCCAATGAGATGGACGGAAAGGTAAGGCATTCCCGCCTCTGTCGGGGTAGATGGGAGAACGCGGCTGGCTCGAGCTGTGACTACCTGGAGCGAGACCGAGTGTGTCGCAGTGTCCGGTTGTGTCTGTGCCCGGGATGTATCCGGAGTGAAATCATGCCCAAACGGCACCGCCGCTTCTTTTTGTTGGTTCTCTGCTTCTGCTTTCTTCCGTTGTCATCCCATTTCAGGTAAGCTTTACCTAGCTCCTTCCGTCGGGCCTACTTCCCGTAAACCACGGGCCTCTTTAACTAATTTACTGGTTTAATCTATGGCCAACCGAAACACACCGTACCACACAGCCAAAAAAACAGGCAGTGGCTGACCAAATCTACAGAATTCTAGATACCAGAAATCGAATTCTCGAAAAGAAAATATTCAACTTCTAGTAGATTGTAGATTTAAAAAAAAAATCTTTTTTTGAAAATGTCTGCAGTTTCTATTTTAGGAAGCCCCAAAAAGTTTATTCGAAATGTAACTATCGAAAGAATGGAAATAATTTCAAAATTTCAAACGATCTGTTTTTCGTTGGAGCGAAAAACAAATCTTTCTAGTTCTGGGAAACGCGTAACAAATAAAAATAATTCCCATTTTAATGATAAATCAAATTAATTTTTATCGGTTCTTTTATCGAAAAACCAGATTAATCCCATTTAATATTTTAAGTGGAGAATAAAAGAAGAAAATTTGAAGAAGGAAATTTTACAATTCAACAGCCGCGGTTATCAGATTTTCTGGAAATAATTCCAGCCATTCGAAACAAATAGTCCGACTGAATAAACGCGGTATCTGTCATTGGCTGGATTTTTATTTAATTATCGGGAAGTAGAGTCGATTGATCGAAACTATTGTTAAACGATATTAAATAATTGACATTTTGTGGAAAAATGTAGCCACCGCCCAGTTACGTTTTAACTGGAAACCCAGTTTTCATTTAATTTACGTAAACGTGTCTGGTTCTTTTTAGCGTAACGGCTTATCGATACTTTAACCATTTATTATTATTATATTGTCTATCATTGTGTGATGTGTTCAAGTTTAAAAAGTCGAGCGGTTGTGTCCCCGTCTAGGCGGTAACTAAAGCTTATATTTTGAACGATGGAATAAGTTAAACCGATGATTAAGGTGGAGATTATCTATGGTAATTTGAGGCGATGTTACTTTTAAAATGCGAAGATTTTAATAATAAACGTAAAATTCGGTGGTGAAAACCAATGGGAATGTCACCGATAACGTTTTCGGCCGGTAGAAACACCATACCGAAAAAAAAAAATTCGATATTTCTATCGTCGATTCCTGATTTTACTTAAAACTTCCCTAGCCATTTTCTACTTATTTCGCCAAAGCCTCTAAAACAAGAATAATAATAATATTTATCCAGGCGTCGAAAACAGTCGACTAACTTAACTGGCTGGATTTATATGTGAGGATAAAAACAATCCCTGTTCCGGATAGTTCTCTCCAGCCAGTCAGACTCGATTCTCGTTCGATCCCCGTAGGTAGTCATTTATTTGCGTAGGCCTAAGATATATAAGATGTAACATAATACATAGGCGTACATGCGGATAAGTTAATAATTAAGGCTAGCAATTTATAAATTAATTATAATAAAGTTTATTTAATGAGAAATTCCGTAACGGTGGCTCGGTAGGAGAAGGTCGGAACCGAAAACCTTTTTTTTTTGTTTTTTTTCCACACTCGTTTTTCTCTTCCGAATTAATTAACGTCGACCGACTAGAGGTAGCGCCTTAGCATCCAATATTTTAAATTATTCGATCTGATATTCAAATAGGGCTGGCTCCGTGCGAATAAGTTGGGGATAACAACGGTTACCGATGACCATTCAATGGAGGCATTTCTTTTTTTTTTTTTTTTTTTTTGTTTCAGCTTAATCATTTTTTTGGTTAGTTGGATCTGATAAATCTTAATTTAAAGTCAAAATCGATATACGGTATTTTAGTATTGGCCGCGTTATAACAATAAAAGATAAATAATTAAAAAAATTCCATCGGCCATGATAAAATTTATGAACTATTCCGGACGATATTTTATTGGCACTTTTTATATATTGGTAATAAAAAATAAGTGTTATTATGTACAGGGAAAAAATCCTATGAAACTTTTTTCATTCTTTAATAATATACGGATTATAAAATTTTTATCTGAATAATTTTTATAGTAATTAGTCTTATCGAGTCTTTATTTTTCAAGTATAAAAAAACACATAATTAGTTTCTTTTAGTGTTTGGCACTTGGCTTTAGATTTAGTCACCGTTGGCTTTTCCAATGAACTATTTTATTTACGCCTTCGTTAATTCTTAAAATTATTTATTTTTAATCACTGGCCACTAAAATTATTAAATTTATTCTAACCAAATTAAACCGATATTTTTCAACAATTTTAGATTCACCGTCTGCCACCGTCTAAACTGTTTTATTCCAATTAAAAAAAGATAGAAAACGATAATTATATAATTTCTTGCGCGAATTACCTTTATATAAAATCGAGATCCATTAAATGTTCACTTTTTAAATTGGGTTTTTTTGACTCGGCCAACAATCTTTGTTTTCTCGGTCACGTTCTCGGGAGTTTCTTAGCCAAGAAGCGCTAAGGACACGATACAAATGAGAATTTGACGGTTGTTCACCTTAGAAAAAAATAAATCTACACAAAATTACACTAATTAACAGCCATATGTTATGTTTAGTGTATATATACATATACACACACACACCTGTCGAATATATAAGTTGCGTAATAATTATCAAACTGCTGTTCAGAGTTGATAAAGAAGCTGTGTCGGAAAGTCTAATTTTATTGTAGGAAAGATTTCGTGACCGAAATTGCCATTCTCTTAATCAATTAAAAAAACAATTTTAGATGGAGCTGTTTCATTTACACCGTTAATGATAGACATTTTGAAATTATTAGTCGCTTAGGTTTTTTTCTTGGCTAGCGCCTATATCCCAGTTATCAATCTAATCCGAGTCGGACAGCCCCGGGCTTACCTACCTGTAATATAGATGTTTTAAGAAATTTCTTAATTGCGTAATTAATCGATAGTTTGGTCAGATAAAAGCGATATTTGTAGAATGTATCGAACTTATTCAAAAAACTGTCTGGATGGCGTTAGAATAGCAGACTCGGCTAAGAGTTTGTTTTGAACCGTCAGCCGGAGACTTATAATCAAGACTCACCGAATTTTTAAAATTAGCATTTAGGTCCCGTTAATGCAGCTTTATAAATGGGACGTCTGGCTGTTTTGTCCCCAGGCCACTCATCGATATGCTACTCGTGCGGCTCCTTCGCTTCCTCCACTTCTCTACCAAGTCTTTCGCACTTCAGCGCTTTCTGATGAATTGGATACGAAAACTCTTTCCTCTTAGTTACTTCATATCGGTCGCACATAAATCTCAGAATAGATGGCGTATTTTTGCCTTTTCAAAAATTCCTTAATTCTTTACAAAGTAATTTTGCTCCGCCAGACGATTAAAACCTACTTTGCACTTAACTGGTAATCGATTTCGATACGGATTTTGTAAAAAGCAATGGTGAAGAAATTGAGGAAACTTTTAAAGTAGATTAAAATTAATAAATTAAGTTGGACGTCTCTCAATTCTAAGTCCAATGGTGAAAAGATGAAAAATGTGATTTGAGCTGGCATCCTCTTTAAATCTTCTTGGACAAAATATAAATTTTCATTCTCTTTTCGTGTAAGTCAGTCGAGAAGAAGAAAATGTATAAACCGTCATCGCTCGTAAACCACCAAAAAATCTGTTCCAGATATTATTTTTAAAATAGTTGGGACACATAATTTAAACTAGATCTAACTTAACATTCATTATAAAAAATTTTAAAGGCTAAAAAAAATTTATCTTTGATAATTGCTATGGTAACTGGTAAAAGGTAAAGATTAGTGTAAATATAAACCTTCCTCCATTAAAATTAGTAAACACGAATTTAATAAGCCTGGAGTTGCTTTCGAATATCCTGGTTTTTGAGAGATGGCGTAAGTATTTATTTAATAACGGTTTTCCAACCATGTTATTTGTCAGAAGGAGAATAATTTATTCTAAGTTTAAAATCAAAATTAACGAGAAATGCTCGAGCCAACCCGTTGTTTATCCTACCCCTCCATTAGCACTCCGCGTAGCAGATTCATTGCCCGCTTATAAGTCGTGCAAAAAAGCACTAACATAAGTGATGGATGCGCGAGAAACGTAAAGTTATATAAGTCTTAATAATGACTTTAATTATAGTTTATCCTTAACTTTTTGAAAATGATGATAAAATTTCCTTTACCCTTTATCCTAACCATTTGCTTTCACCACCCATTGCCCAAGGGTTAATGTAGCGTGAGCACTTTTCATATCCAACATAAGTCCACACATAAAATTTAACTTCAGTGGGTGTAAACGAGTCTTCTACACCCAATTTTCTAGGAAATATTCTTTTAAATATCAATAAAATCGTTGTAATCTACTGTTGATCGACCACAACATTTAATTTGCACATAAAATTAACCAAACCCGAAAACTGATCACCGTAACCGATTCCTCATTTTTTCAATTAATGGTTATATCGATAAATCGATATAACCATTAATTGAATGGTTATCGAGGAATGAAGAATTGAATGTATATCGATATATCGATATACATTCTTCATTCCTCAAAATATCAAAAAAGTTGTTTTCTAAATTTGAATTTTTAACTTTTTTTTTTCTTTTCTCTGGCGTGAAGAGATTCCGTCACGTTTTTTTTTTTTTTTTCCAAAACACATTACCCTGTACGTGATTTGAAAACTTGTGAAAAATTCTTTAAAAAAAATGTTTAGAAAATGGGTAAAGATGGACAATTTCCGCAAATCTCCAGAATCTTTATTGGAAACTACAAAAAAAATTCAATAAATATTTTTATTAAAACGGACGAAGGAAGAAGGATATAAGACGACTATTAAATGTTTCAATAGAGTAGTTATATCGCTTATCTATATCGTTAAGAAAAATGCCTTCTCTGGATAAACCAGTTGTGTGGCCACTCTAGAACTCCGCATCATTTTTTTCGGTTCTTCATATACGTCACTTTTTTTTCTCCAACGCTCTTTAATTATATCCATGGCATTTCATTATCCTCTTCTGTTTATCCTATATAATTCCCTTACAAATATTTTTCGTTTCATCGTTTAATAGAGACTTTAATTTAATTGATAAGAATCTTTAACAGATTGATTAATTACAATACAGTCTGGTGCATGTTTAAAACTATAACTAGTCAAGAGCGTATTACTTTCCAAAAACACCTTTACAGCACTCTAGCGCACGCGAAATTGGAATTTATCTCTATATATGTCAATGAACACATCTTAGATAATATTTGCCGTGTCAAACGAGTTGGTTATTGTGCGGGGCAGATGTTCATCACAGGGCTCGTCATACCGATGAGATCATCCTTCGGATTAGTATGCCTGGTCTCAACAGCTTACATCAACGGAGTATTAAGATTTCACCATTGACGCGTCACGTTTCTACGCTATGTAACGCGTTATCTTTACTTTTATTGAAGAAAGTCTTCATTTAGTTTTTTTTTTGGTTGCGTATTCTCGATTTCGGCTATAAAGTTTGTAAATGAGCAAAATAAATTGCTAGAGGGTTGTTGCCTGGGGGAAGGAGAGATTTTATTAAAAATCCATCGGCATCTCTGGTTACTATTTTACTCTGGATTCCGACGAAACAACAACTCCATAAAAAGGCAGGAAGTTCGCGGCTTTCGGAGTAAACAAGCAAATAAATCTACAAATCGATGGGAATAATTGCGTGTATCGACGCCACTTTTGTTAGTGATAACTTAGATACATTTGATTAGAGTTTTGTGTAGGTCGAAATCCCACGTGAAGTTAATTAAGTCGGAGTAATAAACTTTTATATATTTCGAATTAATTCCATTATCGGGTTTTTTACGATTTATAAATGAGATTCTCGGTTTGCCATTTTAATTGTAGCGTATCTATTTTTAATGATTAAATAAATCTGATTTTATAGCCATTGAAGCAATAAAACTATTTTTAATTGTATATTAAGTTTCAAATTTTTAAAAACCATCGTATATTTTCTATGCATTATTAATTTATTATATCATATATTTTTTTCAATCTTAAATCTATGAATTTTTCTAAGTGTCCGAGTTTGCTCTAAAAATATTTTTAAGGCAAACTCGAATATTTTAGAGATTTCTTTCAAATTTGCCTTTAAAATTTTTGAGCGTAAGGAAAATTTTTCGAGCGAAACTTGGATTTTTCAACTTAAAAATTTGGAAGCGAAGACTTGGAAAAATTACTCTACTCGAAAGGTTAAGTAAATGACGAGATCACGATTTGACTTTTTAAAATACAGTAATAAATTTCTTCACCCTCTTGGTGGTTACCGGGCGACTTATTATATTTAAATATATGTAACCAGGCGTATGCAAAATTTCAGTCACGAACGTGCGTCTTTTTCCAAACCTTCAAACACAATCATTTTTTGTTTTTTTCTCACAGGCCGAGATTTTAAAGTTATATTTATTTGTAAACTTTTTCAAATTTTATAGATGGTTTAACGTTTCTTAATTAGTCGATGGGTTGATCTCTGGGAATCACGAGAGAAATCAACTAGCTGGCTGATACTATCGAGAAAAATGAGCTGCGACCCGAGAGCAGTTAAAGGATTATGAATGCTCAGGTATAGAAGTTTAATTATCGCTCTTAACGAACTGCTTTTGTATAGCATTGACCTCGCCTTAACCGAGGAAACGAGATTTTTCATAATCGATATCGTGATCGGAGGGAAAAATAAGAGCTTTAATGCATTTAATCAGCCCATCTACGGACAGATAGACAGACTGATCGGGGGTAATTAACCTTAATTATCTGGCTAATAAGTTGCATTTTACTCGGGCCATCCATATTAAAATATCGAAATTTATTCCCGCTGAAGTTTCTACCTGGCCAATGGTAAGAAAACTTAATTCGTACTACTCGTTGGGTTCTGGTTAAAACAGATGGTTTTAGGTGCGAAGTATCTTCATCGACGGAAGAAACTGAAAGAGAATAATAATTTCAAATTTCAGATGGAGATGAATGAGGAACGTAGTAGAATTAATCACCGATCTGTCTGGCAGCATCTGATGGATGGAGTTACGTAACCGAGTTGTTACTTAACCAGGAAACCGAAAGAAAGGATTGATGAGACTTTCTAATTGAAATTCCGCTTTATTTCTCTCAGCTATCAGGAAGCACCAGATTCGCCAACAGCCGGTAAACAAATCTCACCTACGCCGAGTGTCCTTGCTGACGAAGATTGCGTTGGTGGGCGGCACAACCAGGCGCCCACGCTTCCTCCCTCACTCAATGGACGCGATGGCTCCCTCCCACCAACAACGATAACAATATGGAAATGGATCGCGGGTTAAACCTAGATGGCCGGCCATCTTTTCCTCCGCTCCGCTTCTATAATGGCAAAATCAAACGGATAAAGGATGGTCATTTGCCTCGCACTTCTTTGGTTTTTCCTTTCCTGGTCCAGACTCTAGACGGAGATCCATTCATACTAGAAATTTCATTGATCTCACAGTTAATGAATGGATTAAAAGTCATTTTCATTTTATGATACTTTATTGAAATGACTTGAAATTTTAACAAATTTGTTTTTTTTTTTGCTTATTTTCTTCATTTTATCTTTACATTTTGTTTAATTTCCCCTGGTATTTTTTTCGAATTTCGCATGTATTTTTTCGAAAATTTTTTCAGATATTTCTTCGTATTGTTATTCAAATTTTGCTATAATTTTTTAAATTTTTCTTGACTTTTTTTAATCGCATTTTGTGGAATATTTTCTTTAATTTTTGGCTGCATTTTTACCTTCTTTAGTAAGAGTAAACCAAACTTTATAATCTATTTTTTATCGATAATAAGGACCACCAGCTAGGCGTTGTCATTTCTCCACCACTTCTTGCTTTCGGTATTTTGGGAATAACCTTTTAAATACGAGACCGAAATATAGTTTTAGCACGAAAAGCGAATACTTAATTTTAAGATAGAGTAATAATAGGAGCTGGTAAAGGAAAACTGTGATTTATCTTTCATCTGCCTACAGAGTTCTTGTTTTAATTAATTCCACTCGGTTAAGTTGGAGAAGAGTTATTAGTGTAACGGTACACAAATTTATTAGGTGTAAACGGTTGGCAACAAACGGAAAATGAAATATCGGCCCACGAAGTGGACGTAATTCGGTAGATGACCTACGAACTGGAGACGAAATGGAGTGGGCGAAGTGGAAATGATAATGTCGTGGAAAATAGCGGTAGATCTACTACCTATTAAGAATTCATTAAGGATTAAGATGATTAATTATACAGTTTTATCATCGACACTCGGTAAACGTGAGAAAATCCATCTAAGGTAGAATTTTAGTGCGGAATGAAGTCAAAAGTCGGTCATTAAAAGTCACTTAACTGCATTTTTCTGGTAAAAATTCTACCCAGCGATAAAATTTCTAATGAAATAAAATATAAACGAAAA
Organism: Androctonus mauritanicus; assembly: GCA_011317285.2. Classification (NCBI taxonomy): domain Eukaryota; kingdom Metazoa; phylum Arthropoda; class Arachnida; order Scorpiones; family Buthidae; genus Androctonus; species Androctonus mauritanicus. Next base: position 1,149 of record WUQG02142114.1, on the reverse strand, counting down.
AATCTTACCAGTTATAAAAATAAAAAACAAATAATATGTTTTATTTTAATATCTAAATTTAATTTTAAAAAACGACGATTCTTCGATAGAAGAAAATCCATTAATTAAAACTTGGAAAACGGACTACAGACGATATTTTTTGGAAGAAAAGACTGGTAACTGAAATTAACTGATTGGAAAAAGCGAAAGAATTTTTGAATGTATCGCGTAGAATAGCACAACTTATGGAAAATATTTTTCTAAACAGATATAAGTGGAGAAAATGACAATGGAGGTAAACCTCGCATCATCTAATGTCTTTTCCCTCATTGACTGATATTAATCTGTTAATGGAGAGAATCCAGATTTCCAAGCCCGTCGATGTTTAGCAAAATTACTTTAATTATTATTTAAAATAACATAGGTTTTTTATTTATCATTATTATTATTAATGGCGCCTCTAAAACTTTTTCAGTGTGAAATTTATCAGCCGATGGGGAAAAAAAGCATCTTTATGATAATGGCGTAAGACAATAGTTTGAGCGAGTCTTAAGAGAAATTCCTTCTTTACACCTCGCGATAGGGAAATTGTTGGTGGCCTCATTTTTGGCACCGTGAAACTGCCCTAACTATATGTTGCCGTGAACCACTGGGCGTTGTCCGGACAGCTCTGATTTGCGGCGTGACAAATGATCCCTCTATACTCTGCGGCAACACCAGCTATGACCCATTCACAGTTTCCGAGCACCCTACGGTCATTCAGCCAGTTAAGTAAACTCCTTACTTATAATTGGAAAGATTATCACCTCTTAGAGAAAGATTAACTCTTGTGGATTCTTGGATCTAACCCGCGCCATCATACCAAGAGTTACTCGTATGATCTAGCCATACGCGGCATCGGAATGTAGCCAAAATTTGCTGAAAGGTAAAATTTTTCTTCTTTCATCTGACAGAAATTATATTTTGGACGAATGTTTTAGAGTCATTTTTAACATCGAATACAGGTGAAAATTCATCACAGAAAATAAGAAAGAATCAGTGTATTTCTAACGAAATGATTACACTCATTCACTTCGTTATCTGTCTGTTGGTCTATCCGCAAGATATTTTGGGAATCGAAGCGTTAAAATTTTAGGATATCATTCTTCATTCTCCAAGATAAAATATCAA
>WUQG02142113.1:0-56605 GCA_011317285.2 Androctonus mauritanicus | reverse complement strand
AAAACATGAAGCATTGCATCAGTCAGAACTAGAGCACTATGAGCATCCAAACCAGTCAACATTCTCGACTTACTCCAAGATAATTACAAAGTAAAGCAGCTTAAATTTATAAAACAATTTATAATTCCAAAAACTAATCATCTCTTAATTAAGGCAGACTATTTATGTTTTTTAATGTTGCTTTTAAAAATATAAAGTAATTTTGCGGATACTCTTAACCTTTTATAAAGGTTTCTCTGAAAAGAAAATGGTCAAAGCACTCAGAAAGTTTGTGATGTCATCGATTATCAGTAGATGTCATCACTTCTCAAACTACATTGGAAGATGTTTATCCTCTTTGTCATCAAATCTTATTTGATGACAAAGAACTCACAAAAGATTTTTAAATTCAGATCGAATTTTTTTAATGTATATAGTAAGGATGGAATTTTATATAATTTTAAAATATAAAATTCCCTTGGCTTATTGGAAAGTTAGTTTTCTTTGTAAAAAAATTATGTTAGTGGTTTTTGAAACAGAATATCGGAGGCAAAGAAAATTGATGAGTCAAGAATAATCATTTTTAAAATTTAAAAGTCGATGAAGAGGAATAGCCTTAAAAAATGATAAAGTGAAATATTTATCGTAAAGATGAAGTAATTATTTATGATATAATTTAAGTTGATTATCTGTTTCTTATGTATTTAAATAATTTATAGAAATTCAAAAAAATGTTTTAAAGCAGATTGGCTAAATCTTGCATAAATCTGTTACTTTTCCATTACATCCTTTGGAATATTTTTTTCGATAATACATCTTGTCGCCTGCCAAACAGAATTACTGAGTGGTGTTTGAGAAGAACCACCACGGCTAAGATAGTGCTAAAGCTTCATGCAAATTGTCCGAAAGATGCGATGGCTTAATGGCTAGTGTGAAGTAGAGTTGAGAGTCAGATGCTTGGGAATCATTCTAAGAGCTTAACTTATGGAAGCATGGAAGATGGGTGGAAATTTTAATAAGAAAGTTTCGAGAGACATAATGGGATAAGAGAATGGAAACGGTTCTGAATTATGAATAAGATTATCAGCTTCTATTTTAGGGGGTTAGAAAATCTATGTATCGACAAGAAGATAATAAAAATACAATGACGAAAAAGCAAGAGTTTAAGTCACTTTTGATTGAGTTATATCTTATTTAGGACGAAATATCTTCTTGGGCTCTCGATACGAAAGAGAGGTGAAAAATAATTAAGAATATTTAAAATTAGATTGGTTTATAGCACTTTAACTTCTAACTTTATTAATCAATCGAATGGGAAAAAATGTAGATCTACTTAAGGAATGTGAAAAGTGAAAGAATAAGTTCTTCTTATTGATTTAGAAATCAACTTTCGTTCAACACGCTGCATTCAGATGTATAACTTAGTCTTTCGATATCAACAGATCGAAAATTTGAAATTCTTATAAGAAAAAACTTCCAATAAGTGAAGAGGAAATGAAAATAGCCAAGTAATGTAGGGAATGGAAACGGATGCGCGACAAACCAAGCAGAAATCATTGGACGTGTGAACAGACATGGCCAAGTATTGAACCAGTTCAACGTTACCTCGACAACCAAGCGACAGTTGCCACATCGGAGATTTCTTGAGTGGTCAACAAGTGCACTTTCCTTCGAGTTGTTGTGCAGTATTTTTTTTAACTTCAGTAAATCATGGCAACTCGATAGGATGTCTTACAATAGCCTCTAAATCATTATTGGTTTATAAGATATAAAATACTAAAAAGATTGATTCCTAAAATATTTTAAATGATAAAAATTATATAAGTATCTTGAAGTAGTTTCGAGACTCGTTAATTATGTAATTCGAAAAATATTAACGAATTTTGTCAGTTTTGCCAGCGGCCAGAAGGAAAAAATATAGTAGTAGAAAAATAAAATGCAGTTTAAAAATAAGATATCAATAAATGTTTATAACACCATAACAGCTTAACAAATTATGTCAGGCGAATTCGTGACATATTTTAGTTCACGCTTCCGGATGTCACTTAAATGACACTTTTCTGTCAGGCGATCCAGAAAACGACGCAGGAGAGACTATCTCCTTGACAGATGAAAATACTTAAAGAATAACAAAGGTGAAAATATCTACAGTACATGGTGCTTTACTTGACAAGGTCCAAATCGTAAATTAAGATTACAAACTAACTCGCAGGTTGACTCTTGAGATAGTTTAGACAGTAATCTATCATTTATATAATCACCTATTCATCACAGGCCATCGAGCAAATTTTGCTCGTTATCATCCGATAGAAATCAAACACAGAGAGGGAGGGGAGAAAAAAATAGAAAATTTTAAACGAAATTTATAATTAACTGGCTATAAAACACTGTACCACTATTTTATCACTTATTTTTATTGGATTTATATCATTTATTCGACCATGTTTGGCGGTTTTATTAGCATAATAAATATTTTTTCCGTTGTATTAAAATAGCATTTGTAATATTTTTCTCCCGATAATAACTCGGCTTCTGGTTTAGTTATAATGAAATTTTAACAAAAGCTTTTGCATAGAAATACTAGTGACGGTGATTAGCGGGATGCCAAAGTCATATTTGATTAGTAGTTACGTTGATAGGATGTCTCAATTATCCATAATACAGAATTTAGTTGCAAATGCGAGTTTGATTAGAAGTGTAGAGGTACAGGTGACAATTTGCTAACGTTTCGGTTTTATATTTAAGTTAAATATAATAATAGAGGCATTTTATCAAATTACAAATTAAGTACTACATTTTTAAAATAATTATTTTTATAATTAAGTTTACAAAATGCAAATCAATTAATTTTTCCTCGTTTTAGTGGCTGTATAAAGTAGCATCTCCAAATACGACCTCATATGTTGATCATTTTTTTTACTTATATAATGGCTTAAAATTGACATTTTCAATACATAAAAAATATTTTATTGTTATAATTTTTCTTATTCGATCGATAATCAATTTTTAAGCTTTTGGATAAAGAAACTGCGAGAGAAATTAAAAAGTAAAAATTTAATTCAGCCATTTATTATTATCGATATTGCTGGTGTTATTGTCACGCTAACAAAGCTAATACTGCACTTAGCTTTTAATTAACAATTTTTTTTAATAAAATAATAATTAATGTTTGCTGGAAACGTAAATAGTAACAAAGGTTATTTAAGTTGCGGCAGCAAAAAATAAAAAAAGGAAATTAGTTTGGTCAAGAAAAAGTTTCCTACAAAAGCGAGAAAAGAAGAATGCATTTGCGAAATCAATCTTGCTGAAGCGAATAAAATCCGTCAGTTTGCTCGTTCAACTGAAGTACATATATCAGATAAACCGCACAATGTTAGAATGATGAGGAAAATCCGCAATCATCAAGACTGCTGTGCTGCTTCACTGCAATGCATCTAAGATTGCGGGAAATCAACCTTTACAGGGGCGAAAGGGGGTATTTTCAATAAACGTTGGTTCGATAATTTCTCAGGAGAATTATCTCCATCAGTGATGGATATAGCATGATAGGGAAATGTTGCTTTCTCGCTTAAAGGAAACACAATCAGAAATTTCTATACTACTTTCAACCAATAATATTCAAAAATGTAAATTTTTCGTGTAAACACAAAATTTCTCTTTTGTAATGTTTAACAATTAATTGAATAAAAGCAAATTTTGTATATTAAATTAAAAATTATCTAATAAATATTTTAAGCCATTTAAAAATCTCTGATAAATTTTCACCTGTTATAAATATTTTAATACGTTTAATAAAATTTAATTGAAAATACAATTTTATTATTTTACTAAAATATTGATACATTTCCGAATGTACACGTAAGCATTTAGGTTTTTAATGATATAAGTTTAAAAATATACAAGTAATTAATAATCGTAAGTGTTTAGCAAGGTATGTAAAATATTGGCAATTAGCGAACAACAAACTATTACAAATGACTAAGCATCGTTTGTAATTAGATAACAAGCATCTGCTTAAAATTACGCCCAAAGTCAACATAAACCAAAGGGTTTCGTGTCAATTTACCTCTATTCGATAATAGAGAAGTGGATTTAAACGTATTAGCATTGTAACGTTAGAAGATTAGATAGAAGAGTTAATTAACAAGAGGTAAAGAGAGAACAAGTAAATGATTCACACTCTTAGTCAAAATGCAACACTTACTTAGAATATGCATCAATAATTTCCAAATTTCTAGCTGATAACAGCAGTTAAAACTTAGCAATTGCATTTTTTAAAGTTAGAAAACTTACCTATAAAAATAATTAAACTTTTTATTTATCGATACAAAAAATTATCAAGATTAACTTGTGAATTTTTTTTATTTTTTATATGTTGTTTATTAAAAATATTAATTGAAAATCTGATGAGTTTATAATATATTTTAATCTTCAGAACATAATACCCAAGTTATTTATAATCTGTAGGCAGCGTTTTTTTATAATTACGAAGCAATTTGTATAACTGAAGCAGCAATTAAAAATTTGTCGATGCTATTACGGCATTTTCTACCTTTCAAACTGAGTCAAATTATTATTCTAAAGACATTTGATGTTTTTGCATTTATTCTAATTAAGTTTAATTAACAAAGAAAAACGAAATTTTCAAAAGAGTAATCAGATGAAAAGAAAAAGATATTGATGCGTAACGGTTCATTAGATCATCTATAGCACTTTCATACCTTTACTTTTAGATATCAATCAAACTTGTTGCATTCAACATTTGCAACAAAAAATTCTTAATTAGAACGCCTGTGTTCAATAGTTTTTTAAAGCGCTATTGTTAAGTTATCTTTTTTTTCCTTCCACCTTAAAGTTGAAAATTTTCGTGTGTGGAAATGCACGATAGGAAGAAATGTAATGAAAGAAAAATAAACTGCCAAAGTTGGATTATCCTCAATAATCCAAAACAGGATTATAAAATATATTTTCGGGAAAAAATATTCACAAAAAATAAATGGAAATTTTAACTGTTTCTAACGTCTTCCATATAACAAATAAAACCATCTTTCTGCGGAGATTAAAAACAAGGAAAAAGGTAATTAATAATTCTAAACTCATAAATTTGTTTTCATTCCAAATTTTATTATCTTTATTTATCATTTTAATGTTTATTTGCCATATTAAGCAGTTGTAAAATTAATAATAAAAACTCGTATAAATATTTAAACCAAATTACGTATACGACCAAGAAATTAAATTCATACATGTAAACACCAGATAAAATTTCCCAAATAATCCTTTTATGCACTTTTTAATTCGTATTTTTGCATAAACGAAAGTATAAATAGTATTATAAATCTTTACTGAGCAAACAAAACTTGAAAATTTTTATAGTTTTCTTGTCAAATTTGCTTACCAAATAATATTTTATTCCAAACAAATATTTATACAATATATTAACTCAAAGCAGCATAAACTATGTTAAAAAAAACTTTGATAGTTTCTGGAAGTGATAATAAGCGTCAGACAATGTGTTAAGTTCATAAATAGCACTCTTGCATTCCGTAGGTCTATAAGTGGTCTTCTAGTTGGAAGGAGGACTTTGGTGATTGATGGCGCTTCTAATCGATCAAGAAAAACAAAAAAATAGAACCCCTTAGGAGTTGTCCTTGTCGACAAACGAATTTTCTTCCAACTTTTCATATCCAGATGGATCGAAGAGAGAGGGAAAAAAATCGTTCTTTAATTGAAACAAACAGACGATAAAAATTATTCATTAAACTTTCTTTATAAGAAATGAATTTTATTTATATTTGAAAAAAGGAAAAAATGTATAGAATGAAGGGAGTAGACTCCTAGGATTTATTGATATGGGAGAATCTACAGAAAGAGAGAAAGAAGCAATAATTGGATATCCTTCTCATGAAGATGATATCTGTATGATATATGATACAATGATTCTTAATGTGGTTGTTGTGAGATGTTGAAGCAAGAAGGAGTGTTACTTCTACATGTGTCTACTGTACCTTAAATACAAAGCTCTGCACAAAATATTTGGGATTAAATCTTTAAGCAGTATATCAGAAAAAAAAAACTATATTTATCTAAACGGTTTCTAGACAAAAAATGAATGAAAAAATAATTGAATAATAGCTAAGAAAACCTTTATTATTGTTGTTTAAAACATAAAGTTTTTATATTTTTGTAGCTTGTTGGCCAAATGAGACTATTAAATAAGATTTAGCAATTATTTTTAAATTTGTTTTGATTTATATACAATTTATTCTTACTAGAAAGATTTTTAATCGTTATCGAACATTATCCAGAAAATTCATTGCAGGTGATGAATATAGCTGTCTACATAAAAGTTTGTTGGTTCGAACAATAAGTAGATTGAATGCGGTGTTAGCCACGCTTAAGAAATTGCAAGCACTTTTTTCTTGCTGAATAATTCTTTAATGTTTAACTGATGCTGTGCGAAGTAACAGGACGGTGAAGCGATTGCATCGATGCATTAATTTCTAACCATAGTCTCTTATCAAAAGAAAAAGGAGAAAGCGATTTCAATTTATAATTTACACAAATGACCTTTTCTAATGTTAGAGAACAAGACTACATTGAATGCAATCCATAATAGAAAGCCGACCATGAAAGATAGATCTGTATCGAAGATCACCCAACCAACTTGAACACCAAGTTTTGTCAGCATGCAGAGCCATGTTTATGTTTATATAATAAATATATCTTTTAAATATTGTAGGCAATTAACTCAAAATTGAGGATATCTAATGTTTAATCTCTACAAAGAATTTTAGGCTGGGAATAGAATTTTAACACCGATAAGCCGATAGATCTAATAAAGATAATGCACAGTTTCGAGATTGTTGAAAAGAGCAGAACAAGCAGAAGTATTTTTATAAATATATAGTTGTATTAACCGATAAAATAGAGATAAAGTGAAACAATCTCTCTCTTACTCTTCACCACATTGACATATAATCAATAACCAAATCTTGGTTTGTTTAGATAGTACTCTTGGTTTGCAAAGATCAATAATCAAATTTGGTTGCGTTAAAAAAAATAAAAGTGTAGAATTTTGAATGTTGCTTTGACAAGGAAATAAAGTTGTCATCAATATATGTATTTTATGGCTTGGTTGTTTCCAAGACACTTTTCTCATAACAAATAAGTCTTTTTCTTTCTGCCGGTACCTTCCGTACATTTTACTGAAGGTCTGTGAAGTCAGAAAAGATATATTTACCATGGGAAACAGTGTTTTTTTTCCATTGTAACATAATCGAGCCAGAGCATTCTTTCAGACGTGCGAGTGTTTCACAAATTTTATATTTTTTATTGTCACTTCATTGAATAAAATACTACTAACATTACAGATTTTGGTAAAAAATTCTATCAGCGTCACTGATTTAAATAGAGACTTCTCGAGTTGTTTTATAAATTACTGTTTTATTTTTATAAATGTATTATACATAGAAACGACTTAAAGTTTATCTACCGTAGGCAGTAAGATTTTTTTTTATTTGAGTCAATAAATTATTTAAATTACCTTCATGCTGAGTGTGAATGCAGAGTCAATTAGAGCCATTGTCAATGCTTCAACTTGTCGAAATGTTTCGTAATTTCAAAGACGAAGTCGAAAATTGGTGAACAAACGAATAATTTGCTTTACTTCTCTGTTTTGAACCAGCCTGTCACCATCATTAATGTCTTTGTTGGTTAACCAAGTACTTACACTTGGTTCTCAGCATTCAATTGATTGTGCAAAACTATTTTATGTCCTCAATAAAATGCTTATTTTAAACTAAAACGGTTAACATTCTCAATACGTTTTCTACTTTGCCACTGATTGCTTTATTATGCACTTTATTCCGATCACTTTCCTTCCTTATTTACAATTAAAATAACCATAAATCGAATTATTTGTATATAGAATATATAAAAAAGAATGTTTTAAGCGAAAACATTTAGCAAATTTTCATATTTTAATCTTGAAAAAAGAACAGAAAAAACGGAGGTTTAGCCAAAAAATGAATTTATCTAAGTAGTCGATAAAGAAGTAAGAAATTCAATTCTGCCAAGAAAGAATATGAAACCCAATGACATTTTAGCTCGGGGATAAAAATATCTTTAATTCCAAAGTCGTCTAGTCTAGAAGAACGGAGCAATCTAGAACTTAGAAGAAACGTTATTTGGTAGACAAGAAGTCACAATAGAAATGGTACAACTGGTGAGGATAATATCTCTTATGCCTTAGGGAATATACTGACCCGCTCTAGGGAATCCAATACCACTGTTTGCAGGACAAACAGTATCTGTTCACTCTTTTGTCTCTTTTTCTCTTGAAAATAGAACCAAATCAATGAGGTGTAGCATATCAGGTGAAAATTTGTTTAGATTGGCAAAAGAAAAGCATTATTACATCATTGAACAATCAACCACTTACCGACTTTCTAACTTCCTAATGGACGAAAACCCAAGCGAAACATTTTTGAATTATTAACAACCTAGTGTTAGTTCCATAGCCTGTAATTCGATCTAAAGGTGAAAAAATATGGAAATTAAAAGTAAAAATATTTATTATACCTTTAGTTAATGAGAACGGTGTCGAAACAATGTGGAGTTTATGTAAGAAGTTATCGGATCTAAACAGATAGTTTATGAAGTAAGCAGCTGTAATCCTAGCGCGTCACCTACAGCTTTATGTTCCTAGTCGCTTGTTGACATAGAGAGTGGACATAGCAAATAGATGGAACTGTCATCGTGTCTACCATCGACAAGAAAAGGTTAGCCAACAACAAAGAAAGATAAATTTGCTTCTTTTAAAAGAATTGTATATATCGAGAGTTTATAAATTAACCACCATAGTTCGATACTACTTTATAATTTTAAAGAAAGAAAGAACATATTCAATATTAGAATTGATAAGAGCTCTGGCTATCGAAGAGAGATAAACTAAAATCGATGGCGTTTTAGAGATAAGTCGTTATTAAATTATTTATTTATCCTTACTAGTGATGGGATTTTACCATATTTTAATTATGGATACCAAGAGAACGAACAAATTTTAATAGGTTATATAGTATTATAGAGAAGGTTAAGTTCTGTATATTTTTGTATGGTTTCCATCTTTAACCATCGATTCTGCAGAAAGGATAAGAGAATAAAGATAATAAAACTTTTGCTGAAATTTAATTACAGATTGAAATGATGCCTGAGGGAGAACTGTCGTAGTTTTAGACATTGTTAAATATCTTTTTTACTCTTCTGAGTTTTGTTAATATAACTAATTAACAGATGTTACCTGTCAAAATTTATATATTGATTCTTCATTTTTATTCGACTGAAGTTATTTAAATTGTATTATATAATTAAGCTGGAGGAATTATGTAGTAAAAGCGAGTTTAACTTCTCTTTATGTCGTTGAATTCTTTTTTTTAATAAAGCTAGAGTGTTTAACTGAAGAATAAATGGAATACTCGAGAGAATGCAAGAACGTGGAGAAGCTTTGATCTACACTCCAATACTAAAAATAGTTTGCTTTCCTTTTGATATATACAACATTTTGAAAATGGGTTATTTTCGATGCCTTTGGGGCTCTTGCCCTAAATTACATCAAAGAATTATGGATTAAATAAGATATATCAAGGGCTACCATTTTCTTTTTTTAAAGAAAAGAAAATGGAAGATTTAAAGGATGAATTTAAAAGGTTAGTAAGAAATTAAGAGGATTGTCTTATCGTTTTTGGAATTAGAAATTAATTGTTTTCAGTAAATAATTACTACTGAAAATCGATTTCTGCAGTCAAAACTGTCTTATTGTAAAGGGGGGAAGAGCATCCAGGTCTATTCGCACGTGTAAAGAAAAATCGATATTTTAATATTATTTTCTGCGAAAATATCAATTGATCTTTTTTCCTAATTTAAAAATTATCTAATCAATTTTTCAGTCGTTTTTTTTTGCAGTTTATCTATCTATAAATAAGTTAAAATTTTATTTTTTAATAAATTTTTAAGTCTGTGTGTTATTGTCTTTCGATGCTTGATAGATTTTTTCTATAATTAAATTTTTGTTAGTGACTGGAACAAAGGGGACGCTTTGATAACGATAACTAGATTATTAAGCAGTTTCCAGTTTGAATATTTTTTTATTATTTTCTGGAGAAGAGTCGAAGACGGAGCATTATTTTATACTTGATGCCCAGAACTTATTTTGGATTAAGTCGATCCCTAGGGATGGACTTAATCCAAAATAAATTCCAATAGGATTGTTACGTGTAATCGATAAAACATATTTTCTAGCTATCCACTTCATAGAAACAAATTGATTTGGTTCAGATTGCCAACAGAAATGTTTCGTGTGGGAAAATAGCCAAGACAAAATATCTCCATTTTGAAAATATCGAAAATTGGTTTAAAATTTTAAACCAATCAGAAATCAAGATGAATTGGTCAGAGATTTCTGGAGAAAAAATTCTCTTTTTGATTCAATTTCGAATAAAAATAAAAAAAAGATGTTTTCTGTCTTGTTCAAACATTTGATTCGATAAAGTATACAAAATTTTCAAACAAATTAAATCAAGTACAAAATATCAAATTTGCAGAGTTGAGTGTAAAAAATGTATGTACAAGCTTAGAAATGTTTAATAAAGTTTATCTAAGTGTGTAAACTGCAGTTTATTTGACAAAATATTTACAGTTTAGCCACTCAGAAACCTATTGAGGAAAAAAATAAAAGTCAGCATTTTTTGTTGGGTGTCTATGCGCATCTTTGGAGCATTTAATATTTTGTAAAGCTGACTAATGAGCCACTGGAGATGGTAATGCCATAACCATGCTATTAAACTACTTCCTACTATTTATATAGTTTGGTAGGATGCTACGATGGGTTTAATTCTTTACTCAAGGGGATGCTAAATTTTAATAGCGTCATCTTTATTCAATTTCTGTACAAAGTACAGCCAACAGTAAATTTGTTTATTTGCCATTAAGGTGTGGCAATTCTTTTCTATCTTCTTCTTTACACCTACATTCAACTATATAATTTTATTATTAAAATGACATCAAATGCTTTTTAAATATATTTTGTTAAAAATGCGAGCAGATCCATTCGGATGATAGATCGTGTAAACTATATCTCGAGGGTGATTAGAGATGAAAGTTATTATCTACTTTGCTTGTTTATACAAGTTTTTATCTATTTTCTTGAGAGCTAAACTGATAATAATTAGTCTAATCAATAAATATCAACATTGTGCATTTATCTTGTTTTACAAGATTTATGAGTTTGTATTATGAAGATTAATCTACTTGAATAAAATTTGAGATAATTAAATTTTTAATTGTTTCAGTTCAGGAATTAATTTTTATGATCTCAGACTTGTTGGATCCAGTTTTGTTTATTTTTCTACGGTTTTAACACAAATTCCCAACCGTTTTATGCTTAAATTTAGTGCGTTTTTGCTGTTATCAAGTACATTTTTAATAATTAGCTTTTGGGTAGAGAAGACGGTTGGTAAACGAGACGATCGGACTAATAAAGCAAAAAGTTCAACTTTCCCAGTTTAGTCTTTCCCAATTCACTTTTCATAATTGCTGGTAAAGTTTATTCTGCAAATCATCGGATGACTAAAACAAAACTCGACAACGAAAGTTAATGAAATCACTTCTGGTCTATTGTTCCGTCAAAAACCTTTAATTACTTGGAGTGATGGATGTGGCTGACTGAAAGGGGGATATCTTTGCCTTCTCCATCAGCTGCACAGTCCACCAATGTTAATGATGATGTATGTTACCGAATGTTTATCGCTGACCACCATGTTGTCATTAATTTTTAACTTCCACTTCGAAATTTAACTCTTTAACCTTCACTAAATTAATTACCAACCCGTTTGACGAATAAATTCTGAGAGAGAATTAAAAATTTGCATATTTGCTTCAAATATACTATTTTTTTCCAAGTCTAAAACATCTCTATCCATACGGCCATCTATCGGGTAAAAAGATCAAATATAGTTTTTCTGGTTAAAAAATGCAGTTCTGTTGTTGTTTGTTCCAAACTTGTATATAAGTAGCATTTGCGGAGTTATCTAGCTGTGATAAAGACGTATTATCTCTTTACAGACACCTCTTTAAAAGCTACTTTTCGCTGTGTTGCAAATACAGAATAAGATGCGAAAATGGAAGATAGGACGAACATCCAGCATGCTAACTTGCCAATTGGAATTCACTTTGACATGATAGAGATGTGCTGGCAAGTAGCCAGACAATCTCCACTTTCCCAGGATCGTAGTAAACCCTCTGGGGTCTTCAGAAAGTCTTCTCGTGTCAAACTCCGGATCACACTCGTCCAATTCATCACGTTTCAGAGGAAGACGTGTTCTCTCATCATCTCTCATCAACAGCATAATTGGCAAATTGTGCTAATTATTTATATTTTAATTGATTCTCCACTTATAAGTTAAAATATGCAGCTAAGACAGAAATACATAAAGGTACATGAAATTTATATAATGTCTATATATGTATATGTGTATATATATATATATATACACTTTACGTGCGTATCTATAAGCATGATTTCAGCATAAACTAGAAATGAATATTAAACTTTGTGTTAACACGCTAATTTTAGAGGATATTAATTGACAAGGGATGTCCCAAAATCAATTTAAGTATACGATGTCAAATCCCAAAATATATCTCGCAGTCAATTATGACTGATTTCATTAATATGTGATTCTGTTTGCCGACAATTATCCTATCTAACATTATGAATTTTAAAATTTCCATCTTGGAAATACCTTTAATAAATTGGTTTCTACTTCTTAAATTTTGTTTGACGCTGGTTATCGATCCAATAAGTAACACAAGCGTATTATCACCATGACGAACTCTTAATGCTTAATTTTTAAGCATATATATATATCTTTAATGATATTGTTCACCAGAGAGACCTGATTATGTTGTTCAGAATGCAGATAGTTATTGTTTGTATCGAACTAGATATATAAGATAAGAAGATACTCGGTACAGAGTGACGCTTATTATAAGCATAAAAGTCTAGATGCGATTTTCTCGGAACGGTCTCTGAATGGCACAGACGAGCTTACTACAGATAAAAAAGAAAAAATAATAATAAAGGATTGAAAAAAGAAAGGATTATGACTAGGTGACGTAGGTCTACATAGCCTGGCCTTAATAATCCTAACTACATGTCTAGTTTTTTATTTTTTTCAGTTGTGATGCAGATTAGCGGCAATAAACAGAACATGAAAACAAAATGGCTCATCATTATTTTAATTATAATTACTACGGCTTTAATCATCTCCGATGGCTGTAATCGATTCAATAATCTTCTTCAAAAAAACCGAAGAATGTATGTAACGTTCTTTCGGTGGTCGATCAGCCTTTAAAGAACTGGAAAGAAAGTTGTCATCCTGAAAAGAAAAGATTCTTTGTACATCTCATAAATATGAGCAACTAATTGGCAAAAGTCAAAGTCTGCTATCTAATACAATGAAATATGGTAGGATCTTAATGCGCTAAAGTTGGTCATGTATCAACCCTGGGAAATAGCTACAAATAGGCTAGATACTGTTCTAACAAACTAAAGAAATAAAGATTTGAGTGTAAGTCTCAGAAATTCATCAGTCTTTCTTTAACTTTTATATATGTATATATATATGTATGTGTGTGTGTGTATAGAAAGTATAAGAAAAGATACAAATTCCCGAATTTTGCCATTTTCCATTAACGGGATTTTGTAATGATTTAAACACACATCAAAGCCCGTTAAATATCAAAAATAATTGAAATAATAAATAGTCGAAAAGCCAACATTAAACAGCTTAATGTTTATTTTTATCCATTAATTTTCAAAACACCATAAATTTGGTTTTATTAGTTACGTCTGTTATAATAAATGAAAATTCATTCGAATAATCGGAAAATGCTAATACCGAAAGAATTCGTATAATACGAGATTGGTAAAGGCCTGATTTATTTTTATAAATTTTCCAGAGAGAGATAAAAAACTGAGTGGCAAAAATTTTCGCTTTGGCCGAATAAAAAATGAGTTTTTATCTCTAATCCGATTTTAAATCTCAGAAAAAATTATTGAAGAAAGCGTCGGTTTGGCTCTTTCCACAGCCATTCAAAAAGAAAATTCCCCTTTAATTATATATCGGAAGAAACAATTATTGAATTAATAAGTGTAAACGCATACACAGCTTCGAGTATAACTATTAAATATTTAGAGAACCAATTATAAGGCTTTAAAAAGATATCTTGTTTTTTTTAATTTTCATGACCAACTAGAATAGAAACGAAAAACAAATAGGCTAGATGTTAGAACTCGTTTGGTTTACAAAACTCTAACCCTTTATTTATAGCCAGGTCAAATATATATATTCGAGATACAAAAAGTTTATCAGAAATTTTTTTGCCAATTTAAAAATTTGCGAGTTTTGTAATTTTAATATTTGGTCTCTTTAAAAAAATCCGTTTCGCATCTTTCATTATAAACCAGTTTAGAAAAAGATAAAACTGAGGTTTCACCATCTGAAAAAATCAATATTGTTTCTGGAAAAAATTTTGTCTCTTTCGGTATAAAATCAGGAAATAATCTCGCGGGTTTCTGCAATGAGAATTTTTTTCGAATTAACAAATTACTTGTTAAAAAATGTTTGTTAAGAACACTTTATCATTATTTTTAGATATAAAAACCGTTAAGTGGTAAAGTTTTAATTAGAAATAGTTTAGGGCTATTTTTTCTAATTGTTAATAGCTAAGAATTAGGTGGCGAGCGTCCGGAGAAATTTAAGCATATCCAATAACAAATCGAAACACGAAGAAAACTAGCTTTGATTGGGCCTTCATTTTAACCTTAGCAGACATTTAGTATCTTTAATGATCGAACTGCCAATGTTCTTAAAACATCGAGGGAGTCGTATTTACCGCTCCGGAGCCCAAACCGTTCTCCTTCCCAACACTTGTGACTGGGATAATGATTCCGGTATTTCTTTACTGAATAAGAATTAGATAGTTGTAAGGTAAAATCAATTTTGCTCCTTGCATCGAACAAGCATAAAATTCGCCATAAGTAAAATTATTTCACACCTATTCTTTCCCTGGTCCAATCTCCCAACCATCAATTCTATCATGAATGGACAAATATCGTCCTTTATTTTTTCCTTTCTGGAAATTTTACTAAGCGCCGGAATAAAAGTCGTTGTTGTTTTTATTATTATTATGGCCGGAGAGTAAAAAATAAATACACTCGGCTTTTTCCTTTTAAAAAATAAAAAATCAATGAAATCAAAAGAAAAAGAATATTTATAAAGCGAAGGATGGAAAACCTTGTTTATTATTTTACATTTCAGTAACCGAATTCAACAAAAATATCAAATATATATATATATATATATATATATAAAAATCGGGTTCAGTGGAGATTTTCGACTCGTCTCACGATTTAAGTCCTTCTACAATACAACGAAAGTCGAGGCTCCTATACTCCAATCAACTGTAAACTGGCTGACTCTTTTTTGTCAGGAGGCCGTCAACCTCACGTGCTTCAAGTTTAAAACTCAAACCTCCATACAACAGAGGAAAAATACCAAAAAATGGAAAGGACCGAAAAAAGAAACACAAAAAGCGAAGACAGATTTACTTTTTGGGTCGATAATAGATACCCCAGTTTTTACCATTTTTAGTATGGCAAGAAATACAATTTTTTTCGCCGTTTTTTAAAATTAGATGTCATTTTCTAAATTATTTACAGTCTCAAGTTTCTACTAACCGCACCGTAATTTTCTTTATTGTTATAATAATCCAAATATATTTCGGTATAAGTCTATTCCGAGTTCAGAATGGGAGCCGTTAGAAGAAACTTTTCTTCTGATTTCTTTTCTTTTTCTTGGTCTTTTACAGGTTGATTTTTAAAAAGACTTTTTTATTTATTTATACAACAGAGAATAAACAATTCGCCACCACATGCAAAAACTAAGCACTGCTGATAAAAATCGATAAATTAAGAAAAATTGCCAACAACAAAATATTCGTGTTTTCTTCTTTATGTATGAGAAAAATGTAAATAATTATTTGCTTAAAAGCTGCTTTTTTTACTCTTGACCGGCACAAAATGCATTTAAAAATCAGGTTTTAACTAGGTATTAATTATTTTAAGAATAAAATGAATTGAGAAATCTAAGTAATTTTTGTTAGCCTGAATTAAATAAAGTTCAGTAGGTTGGTAATGCCAGTGAAGTACAAAGTTTGGAATGGACGGTGGTGATTTAACTGGACATCGAGCGCTATACCCAGACCGTGATCCAATCTATAAGTGAATTTTAAAGGCGCTAAATGAAACATTTGTCCAAACGTTACACTCCAATTATTCTATATAAGCCACGATTAACATCTACAGAAAGTTTCGACCATCCAAAATAGTATTTAAAATAGCTTCCGATATTCGACATTTTATCCATATTAATATTTCGGAAATTATTTTTTTCGAGTGTATCGATAACAAAACAAAATGGCGCAAATCGCGTTTTATAGCTACCCATAAGATTGGAAAAGGCAAACTGGAATATGCAATTACTGGCATTATTAATATTATTGTCGAGTACACCGAACACAGACAATTTATTGATATCATTCGTTAAACCTTAGATATCGATGTCCAATAGAAGGCGCTCTATTGATATTGATGCTCCTTCCGAAAAAATCATATTGTGTTTTTATGTAACTGGACTAGAAGGCAATGGAAAATATGAAGGCATTCACTACTTGGACATTAATCCACACTTTTAAATCTAGGATTTCACGCCTTATTAATTCGGCCAGCTTTCTTACAAAAGAAGTGTCCTGGGCCGTAGCTTATCGTATGATTCAAGTTTCATTCGCATGAACAGATTTAACTTGTAATTCCGATCGAATAAAAACCCATAAATGGTGATCCCGGATTATATACTCTAGAGAAAGACGTAGTAAATAAGAATAGTTAAAAAATTTCTCCCCCTAGTTTTTGCTCCGAGTGATTGGCATGGAATCTATCCATTAAGACAGCTTCTAAATGAATGGACGCCTTTAATCTTTATATATAAATTTTTCTAATGAGATTTTCGTACATCGATACCTTTCCTATTGGATAAAAAAACGATAAAAGTTAACTTAATCACCAAATATTATATTTATTGATACGTAATTACTGTAATTTTATTTTATAAATTTAAAATAAATGTTAGTTCCGTGAATTAATGTC
Source organism: Androctonus mauritanicus (assembly GCA_011317285.2). Lineage (NCBI taxonomy): Eukaryota > Metazoa > Arthropoda > Arachnida > Scorpiones > Buthidae > Androctonus > Androctonus mauritanicus. Next base: position 39,360 of record WUQG02142113.1, on the reverse strand, counting down.
TGAATAGAATATTTTTCTTGGCAGTGAGAAAAAATTCTCTCTCCAGAGATGATTGATGACCACATAATTTACTAAATTAATTGTTTTTCTTTTTAATTGCGTATAACTCTAGATACAAATTATTATACTATTTTTTATGTATAAAATTAACATAATAATTCATCGGTTAATTATGAAATGTTCAAAAATCTTCACAGTAAAAAATTAGATGGCTTTAGAAAGAAAAAATGCGTATATTTAAACGACCAACTTTTGGCCGTATAATTTAAATTGTTCAACTTAAAAAATCGAAATAAAACTTTTACTCCACTAAATGCACAATTTCTGTAAAGTCCAGAAGCGTGAAACATTGATGGAGTTGTTAAAGAAACCATAGGAAACACCAGGAAGTGAAATATTCACATAGGAACCGTAACTTTTTAACAACGGTCCAAGGGGGAACAAAATTCACCTGGCAGCTGCCAGTCAAGAAAACAATCTGGGGTCTCTTAAGACAATACACTAAACTATTTGTCTGTGGTGTCTTCTCGGAATTACGAAGTGGTAAATTCTCATTGAATATGTCAGCTATGATTCCAAAGTTAGACACTGGAGACTAAATTGAATGATGTTGGTAATGGAAATGCCAAATGGACAGTTCTGCAGAGATATTTCCACCGAATTTACTTGGTGCTGGAATTAAAAATGAATGATTTTTCACCTTTAAGGATATCCTTTGATGCTTTTTTTATGTCTTTTCCAAATCTCCTTCCTAAGCGAGGCATTAATTATCCGATATAAAACTAGATTAAGATGCCGAAAAATCTTTTATCTTTAAAGACTTGTTGTTTATTTATTTAAATTTCTACGTCACTAAAGTTATCTTTCTAAGCTCCGGATTTATTAATTATGTTTTTATCGGAAAACCGACCATGGGGTTGGTACGAATTCTCGTCAGAATTTAACCATTAGGAGAATTTTTTTCCTATAAAAGTAGGCTAAGTCTAAGACGGGAAAATATGAAGGAAAAAACGTTATTTTAAGAATAATCGTAAAAAATCACTTAACTGTTAAACTAACTTCTGGCCTAGACCATTAAGTAATTCCAGCCGTCGTTTGTAACACCGGATTTCTGTTCTCTAATGGAAATACGAATCTAATGCTTTCTCCGAGTCTGATTTTATGAAACTTATTCTCAGACTAATATTTGATTTGGTCTAACTACTTGTACCGAGCTACTGGACTCTTGCTATACACCAATATACGGCCGTTTTTATATATAGGTGGAAGGTCTTCTATTACAGATACGTTTCTTTCTCCATCCGATTTACTCATTCCATGGTTTCCGTATAAAAATTTGCAATACGTAGCGCGGAAGATTCCGAAATAAAAGAAGAAGGGAATATTCTCGACTCTTGTATACAGAAAACTCGGTTTGTACGAAACTGAAATTGTTTTTAAAGTCTTCTTTCTCCCTACCTAAGAAGAAAAAATCGCGTTTTGCACACTGTTTCGGATTGAAAAGAAAAGTATTTTATACGTGTCAGTAAGAAAAATAATTAGGTTTTATATTTTTCATTGGAGGGAAGAGAGAAAAAACATGGAGGAGTAAAATATCGATTTAGAAAAAAGTTTAATAACTGTGACTTTTCATTAAATTCCTTATTTGTGGAGCATTTCACATCGATTGATGTTCTCAATGACGCAGATGGCGTAGATAATTTCATTTGTTATAGAAATTGCCTACTTCCTATTCTCGCACGAATCGGAAACGCTCCTGGAAAAAGTTCATTCCAATTTCCATTCTAATCAAAGAAAAAACCGGCAAATCTATAAATTCTGGTACGGTAATATCGCTTCCACTTCCGTATTTTCTTTATGTTGGACTGGTGCTGCCATCTTACGCAATTTATTTAAAATATTTTTCCAACCTAATCATTTTTCTATATTTAACATTTTATGGGTAAACAGCCACTCTTTTACCTTTAATTCCCATTAGTAGTATACTTCTGGCGTTATTAATTCGATAAATATCGACAAATAATTTACCATTTAACGCCCTTTAAACTTACCTACTTACCATAATTTTATGGTACATACCATACAAGTCGGACATATTTTTTATCTAGCACTTAGACGTTGGGAGACGCGGGGTAGCTTATTCAATTAACGACTGTCTGTCGGTAATAAAAGTAATGGACATTTATGGCGGGTTATCATCGGATGCGGCTACAAGTTGCGCTTCCTAAGCAGAAATGATAATCTCTAAAACAAGTGGGACCGTCTAAAAGACAAACTGGCGGAATCTTTTTCTTCCGTTGGATCTCGACCACCTCGGAAAAGATTGGCGCTAATACCGGATTCATTTCTCCAAACAAGTTAGGTGAATATATAATCGGGTTAAGTGGATTGGGCCAAAGCTGCAAGAAACAAACTTTTAGAGTGTTGGTAGCCATACGGGAAATCCTTCTTGGGTCTGTTCGGGTGGTAGAGTTTTATCTAGATGGTCTGGATCCTAGTTGACGACGAAATGGAAGATCTCGATGCCAGCATTTAATAGCCGGGTATCGACATCTTCAATTTTCGGTGAAGATTTGACCGAAAAAACCAGAATTTATCAACGGTTAAAACTCTTTTCTATAAATATCGAGAGTTGTTGTTTGGTAGCCGTGGATAAAAGAACTTTTCGCTTCTGGCTAGACAGTCGCTGGCCCTCTTTTGTTTCTGGAGAGAATTAAAAGTTAATGAATCGCAACAATTATCGGTAATCGGGATAACGCTATCTAAGGCCGCCGAATAATTTTAATAAGCGTATGCAGCTTATTTTAAAATTTAAATTCTCAAATAGAATTAATTAAAGCGGCTATTGACCAAACTCGCTTGGAGTTTTTACCGTCAAAAGAAAATTTCCTTTATTGTCTCCGTATAAACTGCATTTTTAATTTGATCTCGCCTAAAAAAAGAATCTAAGATAACTCGGTATTCATATTCTACACCAGATCGAATAGACCTTTATGGCGATAATCGAATAGCCATCCATTAGTGATGCTTCGAAGCTCGGCTTCTCTCGGAATTTCGTCAATAGCCTATTCTCTCTTTTTATTTATCGGATTAAAATGTCAAGAATCGGCGAGTACGTGACCGAAAGAAATCCTACCATGTGAAAAAACATAAATTTCTTCTTTTTATTATTAGAAATATTAATACTTAACAGATATTCCATGGTTAAGATCGAATATCATAAATTAATCAATTATTTTTAGATATTTTCCTGGTAATATTTTATCGTCCTTTCTTAATAACTGTTACCGCCATCTATGGAGAGAGAATAGAAACATTTTACGAATTTTTATAATTTTTTCCCCTCTGTAATTTATTATTATTATTTTTTTCTACGGTACATTTTAATTTTTTAAATTTTATGAATAATTATTTAAGTTAAAAATTTACAAAAAATATTTTTTTAATCTAATGGCTTAACCTTTAAGCTGTTTCTTTGGTGTGTATTTGATCAATGGAATTTCACTTTTTTTTTGATATAGAAAAAATTGGTGATTGGCTAATAAGTATTAAAAACGAAAGATGAGTTTTTATTTCGGTGTTTTAGTTAAAAAAAAATCGTTTCTTCTTCAAATGGCAGTCATTTTGTTACCAACTGGAGAAGAAGGAAAAACAATTTAAATGATTATCTTATAATTATTGTAATTTCAAAGAAAATTATTCTAACTTGTAATTTAAAAGGTATTGGTGCGTGAGTTATAAGTTCCAATTAAAATAAATGACAGGCAAGATGTATAAGATGACGTAAATCCTTAAAGTCTGATCTTTTATGGCTCGGGATACTAGTTCATTAATTCCGATAAAAGAATAAAAACTTTTTAACCTTTGAACCGATTAAGTTTATTAACAAGCTATTTATAAATTTTAAAAAAGTGTTATTTATCAATATTTTTTTGAGTTTTTTTATACTGATTATGATTAAATAAATTAAAAAAAAAATCTCTTCACACCACACAATTAAATCAATTATTCAACTTTATTATGTTTGTTTTTTTTTCTTGTTTTCCTTCCTACACAACGACAAGATAATCCATATTTGATAATTCCATTAGCTGTAAGAGAATTATAAAAATATTATTATTATTATTATTATTATTATATAGTAAAAATTATAACAATATATTCTGGATATTATTTATATACATTTAAAGATTTTTATTACCCAAGTTTTATTGATATATTTATAAAAGTTTAGTGTCAAGTATCATAAAATTTTACCAAAAATGATAAAAAATAAAATAAAATATCCAAGTTAAAAAAAAAGATGCTTTTAGAATGGAATGCATAAAAATATGGAAATGACGCATAAATGAATTTAAAATTTACAAATTCAAAGTAAAAAAGAGAAATATAGGTATAAAAAAATTAATATCTGGATATACAGCTTAAACGTATAGGTTATATCATAAAATTTTGTAAATAAAGTACAATTACATTTATGATAATAAAGAAAAATGATAATATTTAGTAGACTTTTTAATAGTCAATGAGTACTCTTTTGGAAACATTTATATAAAGAATTTCCGCCTGGAAATGGCAACTGACGTTTGGAAGACATTATCATTAAAATCTACTTTAAAATCCAAGAAAAAGAAGAAATGCCAAAGACAAAAATAAAAAATCATATTTTTCGGAGGTAGACGTAGCCTCTTCTCCTTACTATTAATCAATTAAACTTTAATAAATAACTTTTAAAGTCCGGGTTATGGTTTAGAATTTGCATCGAAGTATACCTATGTTTGTATAAAAATATTTAAATACGAAATAGAATAGAAATGTTTATTTTTAATAGAAAAATTGATTAAGTAAACAAACTGCGCGTGCACCAACCCGATTAAATTGGCCAGCCATCGGTTCCCGCCCCCACTCGGTTAAATAATCGATTTCCACCCGCTTTTCCACCATAAAATAAACAAACAAGTACGCGTGCTTAAATCTGTTTAAACCTGGATACCGATTAAATTTAGCCCGTGGCTAGGGCTCGACTTTAATTAAATAATTGCGCGTGGTACTTAACTCGATTAAATGCGCGTGCTTCGACATCATCGATTAAACCAACACGGAGAAGCCGAGGAATTGGTTTAATAATGTTCTAAGGCTAGACTATTACTAGTGAATAAACAAATTGTTTATTTTAATAAATCAAATGAATACTTTGTATTTTTTTCGCCATTTAATTAAAATGTTATTCCGTACCTATTTAAATTGTTTTCTGAAAAGCACAAATATCTTAGACTTTACATATTCGGTGGTTATTTTTTCTTCTTCACTTTTTATTGCAAAAGACAAATTCCGGTCGGTGGTGCGACAAAGAACATTAAACTCTCCGATCATAATATTCAAATTCATTTTTAATTAATGTCATTCTTTCAACTATACCTATCTCGAATAAATAAAAATTCTTCGATCAGCCTCGGACCGATCGAAGTCGGCGCTAAAATATCTTAAAATTGGTAATTAGGTGTAAATTAGCAGCCGTTGGGGAAAAGTTTTCCTACAAAATAACAACGATCCAGGGAAACAAATATACTTGGTTAAAGAAAATCCCCGAAAGCGAGTTCTCCATCAACTTTCTACCGGAGTCGGAACTTTCTTTTCCAAAGATGCCGGATTAAATACCTCCTATATTCGTCAAACATGTAATAGAAAGCCATTAGTTACGGTCTAACCGTAAGTAAAATTTCGTTTGTTAAGCCAGACTCGGTTTTCATACGATAAATATCACCACTGATGTGCCGATACTAGACCGAAAAGTCAAAAAGCATGGTCGACCTTGTCCGGGTTGCTTCTGTGAGAAATAAAGCTGGGCCAGTACTTTCGCTCTATCTGGTAAAAGAGCGCTGCCCACCAGCGATTGGTTTTAATTCTGGTTGGAATTTTATGGCGGGATAAAGGAAATTACAGGCGTTTAGAATAATTAATGACGGAACGATGAATAAAATGGGCGAAAATAGTCAGATTGGAACCAATAAATTGGGAGTAGACGAAACACGTCGTTTCCACGGGCCTCCAAATGGATTAAGCGTCTGGTAAACAATAGGCTGCTAAGAATTATCGAAATGGGTGTATCCAATCTTCAGTCAAATTTTAATTAATGATTCGCATGGCCTTCGATGGTTCGGATTCTTAAAATTATAATTAATGAAAGTAATAAATAAAATGTATTCACTCACTTAAATTGGATTCATGGAAAGTGAGATATCACCTTGCTGGCTGAAAAATCGATAACTTATTAGTAATTTTACCTATACCTACATAGTATTAGCTGACAAATTTTTATCTCTTATATTTCGATATTATATTCGACAGTCACGCGATTCTTTAGGATATTCGAAAGTTCTACGGATAATAAAATATTCTGATAAATTAGAATAATCTCCAATAAAAATATTTAAATTCAAAAAATATAGATTTGAATAAAAGGTGACCTATGGCCGAGCTATTTAGAAGATAAAAAATTATCTATGGTGGCTAAATATTAGTTAAGTGATTTACTTACTTACCTTTATAAATCACATTCTTTTCCCATACACATTCGTTTCCCTGTAGAATAAAATCGAATGCCTTAAAACCTTGTATCTAAGTACTAAAGAGAAATTAATACGAATGTTTTATTGTTCTCTCTCACTACTCGACACACATATATGACTGACAAATTAATAGGTGGATCATTTCTATAAGACGCTTTCTAACATTTCCATCTCCATAATTGCGCATTTCATCCACACCCGTTTCATCAATGGATTATTCCTCCTAACCATATTACTGCATTAAATCACCCCACCCCTTACAATTACAGACAACGGCTGATAAATTATTAATGGGTACCATTTTAAATTTGCCAAATTTTTTTATATTAATAACCCGCATTGGAAAAGAAATTTTTTAAAAATATCCCCAGATTAAGTTTTGTAATAATAATTTACCTGAAAATATTTGGTCACTATATTAGTTCGTACGGGACGACGATAGAGCGGTAGAGGAGGACGAAAATTATCTGCCAGTGTTGTCTTGGGATTTATAATTTCTCCTTGGACCAGTCTTCGAATAGAATACAACTTCGAATGATAATAAAAGTCGTATTAGAAAGGACTCGATAAAAAAAACAATAGCAAAAATATGATTTATAAGACATTTTATCTGTCAAAATATATTAAATATAGATAAAAACAGAAGTTTTTTAACTTTATTGTTCCCGGTAGAGTATGTCGCATTAAAATAGTTCAACGAATGGTCAAACAATGGGATTTATCAAGGAACGAGCCATCTCGGTAATTCTCGAAAGTTCTGAAACTCGAGAATTCCTCTCTAAAAATAGCTGGCAGCGGTACGATTGTTTGACTGGCTTAACTTTAATGCTGGTTGCAGTCAAGGTTTTCCTTGGTAAAAGTTAATCCGTTGGATCTTGTAAGGGGCATTCCAGATTGGAACATGACGACGAAAACACCGAGCCATACGTTTGTTAAACGCTACAATTATTAATCGTTTCAGATAGCATTTAAATCGATTGTATCACATTAACCGCCTTAGGTTCTCCATTAAACGTATACGGCTTTTTTATTTACAGCAAAAATAATAATATTTCATCGCAATGGTGGAAATCCGTATCTTTAAGATGACTCTGTTTAAAAGAACTGTGTAGGTGGCCAAACAAAAGTTAGGCGCCTCGACAGGTCACAACTTTCCAAAAATTCTTTGGGGAACTTTGATTCCGCCACTATAGTACTAGACTTAGATTTAATAGAAATCTAGTTTGCTGACCACAATTCAGTTAAGCCTACCAACTAGGTTTGGGCATAACTGAAATTTTTAACTAGCTAAAACAGGTTTGGAAAAATATATATCGAATTTGATCATTTTCAAGAAGAAAAACTTTTCTTACTTCTGTTCGCAGTTTAAATTTTTTCAAAATGTTGCGATTCGGGTCCACCAATAAATATTTACCAGACAATAGGTCATTTCGATGTTGGATTTATATAAAATTTCCGCGCTTATATTTAGCATAATTATTTTATTTATATTATTAAATGGGCGAATCCTAGGCCCTCTACACCAAACTCGCATTCAAAATCCTAGAAACAAATTTAAGTATTATTTAAAGATATTTATTTTTCACGGTAATTCTTCTTATATGAAAAATTATTTCTTAAAATGGCATATAAGTAGAGCCATTGATTTCAGTTTGTATACCTATACGTTATCATTAATAACTACAGTCATACTTATCCTTTTGATAAATGGCGGGTTATAAAAAAGTTCAAAATCTTAATAATCGAGAATATACAATGATTTAAACTTTTAAAAAAATCATTTTTATTAATCGTTAGCTCATTTGAATTCCAAACAGTTCTGGTTTTATATGATTTTATCATGCAAATTTTCTGGGATCAATGCGAAGGTCGGATAGGCGACTAATCATTCTACAGAAATCTCTCTCTAGTTTGTCTTTATCGATTCTGAAAGATTATTTACTTTGTCCGCTGGTACAAATGCAGATAGAAAATTTCAAAACTGACACACATAAAAGTTCCATCGTAATTAATACCGGCAGTTTTATTTCCATTTAAATCGTGTTACAGCCGCTTTAAATTTAGTTTTAAAAGTATGTTTGATTAACCGAGCATTAAAGTATGTCTTTCAGACTATCTTTAAATCATCTAAGCCAAAATTAAAAAAAAACGGTAAGAGAAGAAAAAATATCCATCACTTAATTAATCTTTCGGACGTTTTAGCCTGCAGTTACTTTTTATCAAACTTAAATAACACGTTGATAACAAAAAAGACTTTTTTTTATATCCGTCTATAGAAAAATGCCTCGGGTTATTAAGTCTGGCAATTTTCTTTCAACAAAATTAACAAGGTAAGATACTTATTACGAATTAATTGAAAAGTGCCATCATTCTTTTTTCCATACTAAGCTAATCAGGCTTAATTCGTTATATTTTCGTTAATAAATTCCCAACTTACTTGTTGTTTTGTTATATATATGGGTTTGTTCATAATTATCCAAGTTACTGTCTCTTGACAAGCTGGCATAGTTAGTGATCCATCATACGTCAGATAATGACTAGTATTAGGTAATAAACCTCTAAAAGAAATGTGATTTACTGGCGCAGTTTGACCTGAATTAATATAAAATAATTTATGTGAGTCGTTAACTATTTCAAATATTTAAAACGGTAATTATCGGTCATATTATATAAACATGGCAAAAAATAAACGGCAGAATCAGATCAACGGCGTATTTGGAACTACGGAAAAGGTTTACCTCGGCTATGCCCTACCAACTCTATTTATGGCCTAATAATTGCCCAACTCCAGCCACCATAAATAAACTCCAGGGTAAACAAGTTTTCTAAAAAGTAATATTCAAATATTCCTGAATAATTGGAATATTTATTTTTTCATTCAATTTTTTGACTAACATTGCCATTTTTTACATTTCTTCTTCCTTTTACCTCCACCTACCACCGATAATTGTTGTTATCGGAATAAAATTTAAACGAACATTTAGATGGAAATAAGCGAGAAAGGAAGGATATAACGCTATGGCCGTGATAAAGAAAGAAAATTAATCGAAAAGAATTTATTTTGGTAACAGTATTAGGTGTGGGAGGCCGGACCATACAAACGCTGGTGGCCAATAGCCATTTCCATAAAATATAATAGTCTGTGGTCATTTAGTTAGCCGGATAGAAAGGCAGCCAACAGGTAACGGCACAAAATGGCGCCGACCTCGCCTGTCTACTGCCAGTATTTTATACAAATCAGGGGCTAAAATTTGCATAAAATGAAAAGTACTTTATAATATCGAACTGGCTGGTAGGTTAAAACTCTTCCGAAAATGCCAGAAGAAATATAGGCAGACCGAGTGATTAAGGGGAAAAATTCCAATAGTCCGGTATAAAGATCATTTTCTAAAATGCATCCCATTTCTTTTGACCTAAGAGCAGTTTTCTTACACCGGCTGTGGGTTAAAAATAATTGCCACACGGCTGGTCCATCCCAATCCCGGAGAAAAGACGACTTTACGTAACACGTTGGACACAGATTGAACGTAGTCGCTGAAAGATGGAATGCCATTTTTTTCTCCATTTGTTTCCAAATATCGGATATATGAAAGAATTGCTGAAATTTCATACAACAAATTATGCTATTTCTGTTTTGATAGAGTTTTACCAGACTATTGGTTTAAAATTAGCAGTTATCCGATAGTTTGGGTTAAAAAGATTTCCTTTCTCGAATTTTTAATGCATAAATATTTCTAAACAAATCAAATGGATTTACTATATTAATTGGGTTATTTTTTATAATATCATTTTTTGAAATATCTAAAGTAAAGAATAGATTATCCAGCCCAAACCTCCCAAAGTACAGCCCAGTCGGAATTGGCCAAACGCTACTATAAGCACACCATCGATTATTTACCTTCGAATTATTATCGTTATTATCGACGACTGGCCTTCCGACCCAAGTTTTCTTTAGCTGGTATTTACGCATTTAATTATACGTATCGAAATCTGGCTTTGGTAGTAGTAAAGTTTAATAAGGATAAATGGTATTCTAAAGTCGATAATTAAGGTTCTTAAGTCAATCTATCAAATATTATTACATTTTCAAATTCCTAACTACAATTATTACGGGATATGGTGTCCAGCTAATAAATGAAGATGTTTAACACCACGATAAAGACCATGGTTATCATCAGATAGCCACTAATTATTGTTTGACGATGAATATTAGGAGATTTAAATTCTGCAGGCAATTTGTAACATTTAATTCTTCGGATTAATAAGACGTTACTAGCTTTTCCAAAAAACTCCAACAGGATTTCGTAAAAAGCAAACGTGTTAACTTTAATCTTATTACAACAATTACGATTTTTTGCGTAAAATAGCCGCTGGGGTAGTTAATGCCATATTGGTAGTAGATTTTACGCTAGGGATTAACCATCAAAAATAACTATTAAACGTTAACTAATTATAATCTTTAATAAATATTTGAAACGTTACCGGCAACAATGAAAAAGAAAAAAGGCAACCATCCAGTTAATACCTACTTACTTTTTTCTGCTAAGCCACGTTGGCCGGGTAAGATTAAATCTTTCATCGATAGTAGCTCTTTAAACCTGTAACATCTTTATATTTTACAGTAAGCGCTTTACTCGGTTTAATATTACAGATAATTGACGAAAGTCGAATGTCTTCTCTAACACCATAATTTGCAGTTTTAGTATTGGTCGTAAATCAAGTTTTATGGCTACAAACATTCTAACTTTAATCTATCGAAATCACCTACCGTACCTTAGTTGGCTGGGTCAAACTTTCGGGCTGGTAAAATATTTATTTATTTATTTAAAATAAATATTATTATTATTATATAGAGAATATGTGTTTTAGGAAATATTAAAAAGGCCAATTTAGGTCGGCCGGTTCTTAGAGAAATTCGTTCTTACCGCGCCCCAAAGCTTAATTGAGCCAATTGCCTAGCTTGGCTAGACGCTGGCTACTTTGTCGCCTCCTTTAATGGAAAACGACCAAAAGAATTGGGAATTTTGCAGTGGACCGCTAGTCGTTTTCTCTGTTAATTTTACGCGCCACTCTATGGCTGGTTCCTCGGCCGACAGGGCAAAAAATATAACAGTATATTAAAATTCCGAGATTGGAGGCAGAAAGACCACAAACGCCATCTGTTTCTGCTCTTGTTTTCGTTTTGCCTCTTTGACTTAATTTTCGTTGGGTAGAGGGGCAGATTTTTGGTCCCCTCGATCGGTCTGCCATCTCTAAACCGATTTCACACTTCCCCTCTAGCACTCTTTATTAAATCTTAGAAATAGCGGCATTATTAAAGCGACGGATGTTTAGTTCCGGCTGGATTGCCTCCATACTTACACCGTCTGCTGACTACAGAAATTTCCAGTCGAAAGATATAGAGGCGGTTCCACTGGAGCGACGCTGCTAAGACTGGTCGACTGCTTAAAACCGTCTTTTCGTTGTCTGTCCACTCATTACAATGAAAGCGCTTTCCGGCCCCAGGACGGCCGTCGTGGCTGCTTTTTGAGCTGCCCGGATTTTCCTTAAAACGCCAACTTATCCGCGCCAAAAGATCAATTCCGAGCGAGCTAAAACACATTCCGACATCAAATAAATTATACCTACAAGCTACGTTTGTTCTTAACAGGTAAAAAATATTCAAAACAAAATTTACCTTTATAAATGATATTATTGGCTTGATTTGTCAGAAATCTTAATTCTGGATTGGATAGATTGCCCAGCTAGATGCACAACGAATAATAAATACTTTTAAAATGGTTATTATATTAAAAATGGTAAAAAATCAAATTTCCATTTTAAAAAGCAAATATTCAAAATATTCAATTTTTACCATATATTCGAATTAAATGGCTTTAATCAAATGCGGAATGTTTATAAATTACGTGTAAATATTTGGACCCCGGGCCAGTTTAACGCCACTCTCCACGCTAATTATTTTAAAATTGGACATTTTTGATATTTTAAATTTCATTTCATTTCCATATCGGCCGAAAAATTGAAACGAAATTGAAAATTTATATGCCAGATTCGGATAATTAAATTTCCAATTTAACCTTTTTCCAAAACATTCTTATTCCGCCCAACTTCATTAAAAATGAATTTAATCTGTACATTTTAAGTAACTTTCGTCTTAAAATCGAAAAATAAAATTTCAGAGATTAAATATATTTATGATAACCACGTATCGGCGTGCTTATCGACGACAAAAACTTTAGGTGGGAAAAATTTTTGTCCTTACATTTACGGCCTTTTCTTGGTGGTAGATTAAGTTATTAAATGGGAAAATATATTAAGAAGCGTATCATTTTCTTCGAAGAAACGATTGTTATCTCGCCAACCGTCCGATGCGCCCCGATGGAAATATAATGACGATGTAAATATCGGCGTTTAATGGTTTAGGCCCGATTAAAACCACCCAGTGCGTAATGTGGCAATTTTTAAATGGACCTAACGCCGTATACATAACTCAGATAAAGGAAAACAATTTCACTGTAAAATAAGTAAGCCTTCGGTTGACACTACCGCATTTACATCGAGATAGCAAAACGTAAATGTCTTCCGATGATTATTACTACTACTATCGGAATTAGGATAAAGTACATGGAAGAGACCGTTAGATATATCGGCCAGAATTCCAGTCGATCGTATTTTCCAAAGAAAAATACCGTGTTCAAAATTCCAGGTCGACACAACCCGTAACTTCTCGTCCTTATGGTTACTTATGGCTAAATATTTGACTAAGATTTGGTACCTTTAAAATAAGCGCTAATCCCACCACGCCTTGAGCTCGTTGTTGGGCTTCGGACATATTGTCGTATAAGTCGTAATTATAACCAAATACCTGCAACTGTTTTAGTATGATATTATTTTTATAAATATTTTTAGAATTTCTATCTATAGTTTGTTATTACTTCGGCGGGGAAAGCGTGTCCTCCGACAGTATGTTCCGAACCACGTTCGTCAGTTCTTCCTATATGAAGATGGGCTTCTGTTATTCTGTAATGATAGGTTAAAGGTCCTCCACGAATAACCACTCCCGAACTGGATGGATTGACTCGAAATATCACACTTCTTCCAGTATTTGAAATTGTGCCACTGACCTTAAAAACAAGAATAACACACACATAGAGTATATGTGATTTACTCTTTCTTACAGTCATCTCTGCTTTGAAGAGAGAAGACATTTACAGCGGATAAAATGTGATTTATCTAGAAAGAAACAAATTCGGTTTTATCTCCTATAGGCTATAATAAAGTTCTTTTAAAATATAGAATCGAATACATAAATTCTTTAAAAGTAAAATAACAATAATAAATTTTATTTTCGCGTTAAAAAATGCCGGTAAAGAAGACAAAATATTTCTATAAAAATCGTTTTTGATTATTTCTGTTGTTGACAACTTAAGAATTTATGGTTTACTTAAAAATAATATAAGTTATTTAGTTGGGCTATCATTATAACTCTCGGGAAAGAGAAACCAAACTGTATTATTGCGAGCGTCATCTACTTCGTCTGCTGTCATTTCTGCATCCTCCTATTCAGCATCTTTTAATAATTCTCATACAAGTGATAGAATGCCTAGCAGTTGGGACGAACTGAAGCGATCGTCAGTCGATCGTATAAATATTTAGTACCATACTGATATACTGAGAACCGAGACTTCCACATCTGTCAGTTTTACATCATTCATCTCTATATTACTCTCTCGCTAAAAACTGCAGTCAATCACGATAACGAATGATGGAATGATTTTTATTCTTTTAATTTTTGTTTGGATGAAATTTATATTAACATCACCAAAGCGAAAAAGAAACGACCTTTTTATAAGTTTTATCTGGCGGATGAAAAATATCATTTATAGAGGTATAAAATTTATGTCCAGAAAATCCTCGGAAAACTGAACTGAGAGATGGCCTGCAACTGCGGCTATTTTTGTGATTAAATCTAAATTCGGATTTGTTTGAGAACATCAACGCCAAATCAAGATCCTATTTATATCGTTGTTTTATTAATATTTAGATTTTAAAAACATTTATCACAATAAATAGTTCTACCGTTATAAAATTAAAACAAAATTTTAATCTAATTTATAAAAATGACTTCTTGAATTTTTTATACTTACCCTGTGACTATCGACATGAAGTGGACCTAAAGTCGGGTCGTAAAGCAGGACGGAGGGGTCAATATCGACAGGTGATTGATGTCGACCTCTGTTGCATAATCTCCAATCCGGATTAAGTAATCCCCAATAGTCTGGACCTGAAAATGCAACATTTCAACATATAGATGTACCATGACAAACCTACAAATCTTCCGAACAAGGTTATTGTCAACAGAATACAAACACCGTTACGCCTTTTCTAAACACCGCAGAAAAGATGTCACTTCCAGCATGCCGATGTTGAAGTGTGACAAATTACTGTTGTGCCAGTCGAGTTGTCAGCGACAGTTTCACTTGTCACATCAGCTACTCCTGTTGCATTGGCATTCAGCCAGTCTGGCTTAATTTCATTCGATGGACTTTACTGACTTTTATGTGTTTTCGAAGAGAAAAATCGCCAATATTATAACACGAAAATGTAATATTTGAGAGTGTTTTTTAAAGTTTTCTTTTTTTCTTCCCCTAGGCCAAAGGTCGAGAGAAAAAACAGATGCGCTATAAGGCCAAGAGTCATTTACAGGCGTCATACACTTTTATGCTGCTCTCAGTTTACGTAAGTTTTACTTATAAATGTTTATTGTTTTGATATTGAGTTCTGAGCGAGAATAGCTACTCGGGAATCGTTCTTCTCCCCTTACAGGTAACAGTTATGGAATACTTATACGTGTGACACTCCGATACGAGATCATGAGCGGATGAAAAGGATCTCCCCATCGGGACTTCCTGCTACTTCCGGATGATTAGACTTAAGTGATGCCGTCCGGTCGGATTCTTGATTCGATCGAGAGTCATTCACTCTGTCGGAATTCCGGTTACTGGGAGGATTGAACATTCCGACCTTCTCCTATCGTTTGCCAGTGAACAAATTGGATCAGTACAAAAGAAAGTTACCGAAACTCTTCAACTATATTCATAGTCGTCTCTATGCAAAGATAGGCAAGAAACAAAATCACCCGATTCTATATTTTATAACTACTAACATTTTATCGATCCGCATATTCATTTCTGCTCTGGATTAGGAAAACATCATTGATCAATACACGAAAAAAGGAATTTATCGTTATGGATAATCGATTTGATAAATAGTAATCGATATAGTATGGACCACTTTAGAAATTCGATCAGCCGAGTCAAACAATATGGATTTAAAATCGAATACTGTTAATCGAAAGGTAAAAAAATCGATTAATCATTTTTGAAATAACAGTTTTCCTTTTTTATTCAAAATGTTAACGAGTATTTAATTATTTTAAAAGATGTAAATTATTTTTTTTAATCTAATGGAAAAACCCTCTCTTCTTTATAACATAATTATTTTTCTATTTATAAATATTAGTTAATGAGAGTAATATTTCTAGAACTTTTTAATGATACTGTTCTTGAATTTCATATACACATATAGTTTTTTATATATGTAAAGAAGATGCGATATCTAAGATATGCAAATTAAATTTGTAATTTTATCTAACAACGAAGAATTTAGAAAAGTCTTATTGCTAAACAAGACAATCTGAGGAGAAAAATAAGCATTAAGAGTACGGAAAAACGTTACAAAAGGCTTTTTATCTTATTTCAAAGATTTTATCACAGACAAAATAGCTAACTCAGAATTTTAGCCAGGCTAAACACGAAAACCAACTTCAATTAAAACTGAAAAATTAAATTAAAGGTGAAAGTTTCAATTTTAGATTTCATTTAATTCTTTAGAACGTAAGTAGCTACAGATTAAAATATATAAAACTTACCGATTGGTAAACTATTTTTTACCTGATATGCCATCATACGTCCACCATTCTTCCCAATTGGCTTCTAACTCTGTAATATAAGAAAAAAGAAATTAAAAATTTTATGTAGGCCCATAATTTATTTGAAGAATACATCAAAATTAATGGGCTGTCTAAGTAAGTAATTCCATTCGGTTCCAATATAAGACCACAATTGGAAAAGAATGGAAAAAATCCCCTCCAAACAACGTTAAAAAGATACAGTGAGCCCATTAGGCGCTCACCCCCTATCGTTAACTTAGACGATCGAAACTAAGGTGCGGGCCAATCGGGCCATCGAAGAAAAGTAGTAAATCTCTCTTCCAACAGACAACACAGGCTATTTACATCCTGGAAACGACACAAGTTCCCACCTAAAAGTTCGATAATGAACCACTGGGGGAGTTTAAAGAACAACAGGAGAATTTGTCTTGTCCTCTGATAACAGAAGTTCGATTTCGTATTACCGGTGTGGAGTCAATAATTTAACAGCTTTCTCTCCCTACTTATTTATAGCTACGCACTTTGATAATTTACTACTGTTCCTTAAGTAAATTTTAATTATTTTGTTGGCCGACAACTTTATCCGATATTCCAATATACCGAATATGTTTTAAGAAAAGAAAACCACTCGCACCTAGTAAAATAAAGAGGCGGTCCAGCTGTCCAACAACTACCAATAACAAGAAATTAAATGCCGATAAGTGTCTCTGGATGATAGGTAAAAGGTGACTATTCCTCAATTCACTCGGCCGCCTAACGACAATCGTTTCCAATGGCAACTGGTTTCTTATATTTATCATTTAGAAAGTCTAAAAGTTATTCCCAAGCCGCATCGTTTGGTAAATATAGCGAAGGATTTTTAAATTTAAAAAGAAAAATTATAATTATTATATTTTTGTGGGCGGAGAGCAGCGCCTCCAGCGGAAACTGGACGAACTAGTGGGGAGAGATTATTTGTCTAGGCAATTTCCGATGGTAGAGAAGAATGAAAGAGCTCCGGAAAATATTAACTGGCAGATCGAAATGGAGTGGAGAAGTTATCCGGAATTTGCTAATTACCTCGACAAGAAAATGAAATTTTGACTTTACTTCTTTAGCTAATGAATGGGACCGAACGACCGTAAAGCCGTTATATTTCGGCATGGTGGATTCTTTTGGCTTAAATTTGTTTTACAGACCGAATTTAAGAAGAAGAAAGTTAACGACAGCCACGTATAGTTGGTAAATCAAATTCCGTCCATCAGTTGAAATTTTCAAAGTGAAAGAGAATTTATTGGACACGAATGGAAAAGGAAGCGTTTCAATTAAATAGCAACAATAATTCACTGGCCTATCCAAATAATTTTCCACTGGTAAAAATGGCTGGGCAAATTTAGCCGGCTATTAAAGAGCTGCCAATAAGTATCCGGTCGGGCCCAATTCAATCGTCTCCAGTTTTATAACTGACTAAGTGACAATCGACACTTAAATTTTCCTTAATGTCACTAAACATATCAGTCGGGGACACAAAAGTCGATGCGCTGTCATAGGGTTCCCACAGATGCTAGCTAGGTCGATAATGACGCTGTAGGAAAATTGCCAAAAATACTCTCGACTTTTGTCTTAGTGATTTTATCCGCTGTTAAGTTGTAGAAAACGAAACTTTTTGAAAAATCAATCATTATTTTATTTGTAGATCTCTCTTATTTTCGTCGGCTATTCGACTTTGTTTCCAATAATAATGAAATTCTTAATTCAAATTCGGTTTCCTTTATAAGCCAAAACTTTTACCTTAAAGCCATTGAGTTTCCTTTAATAGGTAAATAGGCGCTACCAGTTTCTATTACTTTGGAAAGAAAATTTGGTATTAAAGTAAATTTGGCTAGGAAAAAGTTAACTCCTTATTAAAATTATCTGCCAGTCTAATTAGTCGACTATAACTGGCTGGTTAGCACCTATTTCCAATCCACATAGTTAAGAGGACTAATCGAAACAAAAGATTCGCCTCTCTTAAACCTAACAGTAAATATTTATTCGAGCTACTAGAATTTTTTAAATAAGTTTGATCTTTTAAATGTTTTTATCATTCGATCCACTAAATCGGCTAATCCTATGGCTGTTTTGTGTGTCGACAGCCTAATCCAGATAAAACGCTATTTTTAAGTCCCGATAAAAATATTTGGAAATCCCCACATAAAATACCAACTAGCTCGGCTTTCCAAAGCTTTACCTTTATTTCTTTTGAGTGGACATTTAATTTCCTACAAAACAGATCGAAATCTAGAAAATAATAATAAATACAGTTTTAAAAATCATCCGATACCGGCCGAGTCGGGTGGTCTTCTAAATACCGATTCTCTTATATACCTAAGCAAAAATAATTTATGACGGTAAATTTTAGTAGCAGATTGGCCTACTTTAATCAACATCCGCGCAAATTTTTAATAAAACTTCATTTCTACCTGGGTGAGAAAGTTTGGAATTTAAAGATATACTCATTAAAATCTAATTTATTTCCATATTATTATTATTATTATTATTCGAATTAGTTTTAAAAATTATTAAAATGTACCCAAAATAGGAAATTTACTTATTTTACTTTTTTGTAAGGTAAATATTATTATGAGAATAACTTTTTCGTTTAATTAAAATTAAGAATAAAAGTAAATTTTATAGAAAACATTTTTAGACATTAACAATACGACGATTATTTTATCTCTACACATAGAAGCGGATAGAAGATTGAGGGTAATCTATTTCTATAAATGAATGTAAAAATCGTTGTTTGGCCTTAGGGCCGAACCAAAGCGGACCACACCGGAGGTTAATTTTGAAAGAGCCGAACCGAAATAAATTGGAGCAGATTTTCGGGCGGGTGGTGGCGGCCAATTTGGGTTCCGAACAGAATCGATGGGGTGGGCCTCTTTGGCTGGTCCAAGAAAGGCGCGACTGGGAAAAAGAGGCGCATTTTATCCGGTCTTTAAAATGTACCGTTAAAGGTCGAAAGGCCAACTATGCTAAAACTTCCAACCACCGTCAGTTTATCGTCATTAAATACCCATATTCGTAATAATAATAATTAGAAAGTTTAATACTTTAAGTACAGAGATTTAAAAGTAAATTATTTTTAATGGCGGAATTTTAAAGAAATATTTAAAGGTCAAACCATATTTCGATTAAATACCGGATTATATTTACTTACCTAATATAAAAGTCACCAGCACCACCGTATCGTAAAAACATTTTGTCGGCCACATGACAATATTGACATGGGAATAATTTTTCTTAGTACACGTGGCCCGCACTCCGGGTCAGTGCCTGGGAACACGTGACTACGACACTTAATTATCGGCCCAGGTATCCGTTAATGTCGGAATTTTAGCCATAAATCGGACAATTTCGCTTCATGCTATTTTCTTCCGTCCGAAATTCGGCAAACGTCCAATCGGGGCACGATGGGTTTACCGACTGACTCAGCAGACGACGGATGAAATTTTCTACCGCCCCGCCACTGCGGTGACTATAGGAACCACGGGTTGGTTAAAATTTTTTATATATTTAACGTATTAATAATGTTCACCGGTTAATATCTTAATAAATCATAAGAAACTATTTTAGTATTGGTATTTTTTAATTAATAATAATAAATATATATACACGCTCTGCAGATTTTATTACTTCTTTACTATAATAATAATAAAAAGATTTTTATAAAACTTAATTAAATCGGAAATGATATTTATTAGAAATTCTGAAGAGAGAATCGATCGGGCCAGGCAGTGAATGGAAAAAGGTAAACAAGCGAATGAAAGCGATTAAGGTGTGAAATGAAGGAATAGCGGCCGGCTTATGTGACCAAAATAAGCAATTTTTTCTTTTTCGATAGGAAAAACTATATCGGAGAGGCCGGTGTATAAACTATTTTAAAATAAAAAGTAATTACCAAATTCAGCCTATATGTTGTTTGGCTTACGTTATGGAAAAATAATTGTTCTGGTGTAAAATCAAACTGGACCACCCAGCCACCCGTTCAAGAAATACTATTAGCTACAGCGTTACCGGACAATAAAGACGTAATTAATTGAAATTATGCAAATTAAGCCGATGTTTAACCGATGTATGGCTGTTGTTAACAGCAAAAAACGTGGTCGGCCGCTAATAAATTTACAGCCAATCTGTTATTTAAAATACTGCGGTTTAGGCCCGTTTATTTTGGTAATTAAGCGCCGAAACAAATTTCTTTCTTTACCTCTAGACCGAGCAAATGGTCCAAAGGAATTATTGTTATTATTAGGTAAAACAAAAGAGAATTATTTTAATTAAAAAAATATCTTTTCAATTCTTAATTAACCATTAGCGATAGTTTGATGGTGTCTTCGGTCAAAATTAATTACAATTTCCCGATGATATTTACTAATATAAAATGTTTCCAATTGAAATTAATTAGATATTTTCAAATTAATTAAAGCTCCTACTTTTATTAATTAAATAATGGCGGGCGGGTAAAAAATTAATTCGGCAAAACATAAAAAGGAAACTCGAATATTTCCAAAGAATAGGTAAGAGCCGAGTAAATGAATTGGCATCTATCGAAAAATAGCTAGCGCTTAACCTTATATCCGGGGTAATTAACGTTTTAAGCGGACCGAAATAACTGATTGATGCGCAATAACTTCCGGGTTGGGTTTAAAGAGGCCGGTTCAAAATCGAATAGATGTTAAGACGCGGCGTCCTTGGCGCCGTGTCTTCGGAATTAGGGCGGTCCACCCACCGACTACATATTTCTATGGTCACCTGTTGTATGGCCGATAGGCGGTGTATACCGTCTTACCTTCTCCGTGTTTAGCATTTCCGTTTATGGCCAGATGGACTTGTCTACCGTTAATTAAACGCGGTTTATCGCGCAGAATTATCGATTGGTTACCAAAATTGCAATTTTAATTAACATTGATTGAATTACCAGCATCAACCCGTATTCGTCACGTTTGGTTCCATCGGAGCTTTATTAATAATATCGGTTAGTTTATATGGATTTATCAATAAATAAACTAAGTATAATTTCCAAACATTAACTTACAAATATTAACTTTATTTCGTTTATAATTTACGTTATATAGTTGGAGTGTAATTGGATAAATAACTTAGTTGTGTCATTAAAAAGTTTTAATAATTAATACTAATTCCGATGGATTTATGCAGATTTTGTGGCCGTATGTAAATCTGTCATCTAGCGTCTAGGCGCCATTTTGGGATGGAATTATGTCGGCTCGGCTAAATAGACATTTAATGTATAATTAATTCGAGATGTTCTTAATATTTTCTGTTAGCCTCCCTAAGAAGTGACTATAAATAAATTAAGCCCGCTATTAAACATATATTAAAAATGCGCCCTAGCTTAAACTGGTGGTAAATTGTCGGCAACGGTTAATTCAAAAAATTTTATTACCAAAAAAATTATTCCAATTCCAAATTACATTCAATTAAGATTTATCGCTTACACCGTAATTAAATTATCTTTTCTTTCCTTTCTTTTTTGATCAACAAGTTTAATTAAATATTTACAAATCTGATTTTTATTTTTATACTCTCTTTAAATATTATTTTAATGAAAATATGTTTCAAATAACAATAATGACGACTACCACCACCACATCGAAGATAATTAATTGAAACAGTTTTTAATTTAAAAGAGGAATAACTAACCAAGTTGGCGCCATTTAGAATAAAAGGTGAGAAGAAAACCGTGGTGTTTATATTCTGTATGACCTACCAAAAATTTTAATTAAAAACTTCGATCGAATGTTTGATAAAAATTTAACTACAAAAAATATACCGACAGAATTTTAAGTAGGAATTAAATTACTTAATTAAAATTTAAAATTATATATCTTAATGGTTAAAAATAGGCGATGGTGTTTATCATTAAATTCACATAATTTTTGTTTATATTTATACGACTATTAAACTAATTATTTAGAGTATAAAGGAAGTTAATTCGATTAAAAATGACCGTAACTGTGGTGGTTGGCAAATAAAATTTTGAGGGTGGTGGTTAAAATTCGAATTTATTTAGCGATATGGCGGCCAGGCCAAAATGGTTTATCGAATGTAAATCAAATGGAGAAAAATAAATATTTGATGGAGAAAGAGTAATTATTTCTTAAAAAATTTCCAACCGAGAGCGCAATTGGTATTTATTTGCCCGAAAGTTTATCTCGGCCATTAAGATAATGTTTAGCTAAGAACAGAGTTCATTAAAACACATTTGTAACTCCGCAGATGTTAGCGAAACTTTAGTGGAGATAAAATGCTTCCTTTTATACTGACGAAGGAAACCAATTTGTTACCTCTTCTGTTATAATGACCGCTCATATAGCCTCGGGTATTATTGGAAAGAAATACTAGATGAATGTCCCCCGAGAGAGACTAATGCATTCCTATAAGGTTAAAATATCATTTTGCAATTTATCGCCGCCTTCTTCGCCTAAATCACAATTATTCCATCGCTTTTAACTATAAACCAAATTAATACAGGTGGTAGGCTCTTAACAGATTTTCCTCGAAGAATTATTATTATTACGCCACCAGTAAAATGTTTGTTTTTTCAATAAGGGTGTAGGTGTCCTTTCCGGAACGAGAATTCTATTTTAATCTTTTAACTTTTACAGACCATTCTAACGTACTGTTCAGATAATTCGGAAATGATTAACAAGTTGACGGAAGCGTCTCTGAAGAGAGACATAAAAATTTTGGAGTAAAATACCTTCGATAAATTATTTTCTTCGTTTCTTACGCATTTTTAGTCATATATGTAAAAGTTTTTACGCCTATCTTCGGTTTTATCCATGCCCACTTAAGTAATAACCCGGGCGAAAATCTACATTCGTTTCTCTATCCAGATGTTTTTCCTTTTTTAGTTTTAACCGGCAATGGTCTTAACCATTGTTTGGAACATTTTAAATCTTGTGGATAAAACTTTTTTTTATAAAAATATATTTGTTTTTATAAAAATTTCACATTTAAAATTTACAGCGTCTGTTAAATTCTTTATTAAAATATAAATACAAATATTAATTAATTTTCTAAAAATTTTTCAAATATATAAATTAAATAAGTAAATGTATAAGGTGTACTGCGCGGTACTTTCTATCGAAAAATTTACTAGGCGCGTGCGTAAAAAAATACGTTTAATAAAATCTCGAATAGTCTGGATATTTTAATTTTTAAAAAGAGATGAGCTAGAGTGGTTGTCATAGTAACGGATCTTCCCATCTCCGTCCATTAGGTCCGATCAGCGGGTTAATCTGTTGTTAAATCTGACACGGCCGACCTCCGACGTCCATTAGGACCACTAACAACGTAACAGCTACGTCGGACCAACTTTGTTGCCACGATTTGTCTACAAAAAATTTTCGGTCAAACTAAACAAAGATCCAACTCGAAGGAATAAATTAGAATTAATTGACATCTGACGTCATAGCGGATAAAAATGACCATCTTTATTAGGCTGGAAAATCGATAGATTAGCCATAAAAATTGCAAAGTTGCATCAGAAGCTTTTCTTCGATTTCCAATAGTTTTATTTTTTACGGTTGTTGTTTCAATAAATTTATCTTGCTCTTTTCGGAGCTATGGATACAAATATATGTCTGGTTTAAATAATATAAAGACTATTTTACCATCGAGAAACCATTAAGAATGTCGCAACAATGGTATCTCCGAGATTAAAATATTCAGTTTCATATAAAAACCACTTCTTATGTATGTTTTGAAAAACTGGCTTTTCCTTTTTGCCTATAATGCGTGCGGGGCATCCATGCATTTGAACAAAACCCAATATCTATACTCATTTAAATATGTATCGTCGATATAAAGTGGATAAGATAATATCAACCGATCATTTTTATCGATCTGCCTGTGATTACAAGTTTTCGTACTTTTTAAACGGAGAATTTACTTATCTTTCTTCGACCGAACACCGAGAAGAGCTATTAGTCAGACCAAACTACTTGTCTAAAATTTACTGAATAATGTAAGTCTTACAGACAAGAGTGAGGGAAGCTAGACTTAGCCAAGTAACACATTAAAGTAAGTAACGTACTTAAAGACGTCTCAGAAAATGGCTGAGGATGCGATGAATTGTCTTAGACGACCCCGAAACTGGAAAATCCCTTAATACGGCTTACACAGCAGTCATTTGACACGTCTTGTGACACAAAAAGGAAGACTCTGATTGGTTGATTAATAGCACGTGCCGGTTGGTGTTAGATGATAGAGATTCTAATTTGTCACGTTGTGTTAGTATGGTTAAACTTTATCGGGTTGGATAGAAGCTGAAGGTGTTTTATTACCAACTAAATTAGCTCTTTTAATTTTCTTTATTTTAAAATAATTTTAAAATCGATAAAATGGCAGCCAAGCTATAAATTCGGAGACGTAGTTAAAAAATATTTTTTCTAATTAGAGTCTAAATTAATCGAGAGAAAAATTTTTCTGTTAACCGAGTAGAAAGCATATTTTTAAAAATAATTAAGTAAAATTTATGAAAGAAAATAAGAGATAGAAGAAGGAAGTTTGGAAGAATTCTTTTTCTTCACTGACTGCCATTGAAAACAATTAAGGAGTGGCTGGAATGCGTCGAGTTAAGCATAAATTTTCTTTTCACAACATTGGACCGCCGCAATTTGCAACGGCACACTTCTAAAAGTGCCACCTAGTGAGCAATTGAGGAACTAAAAAGGGCACTTTATCTCTCGGGATCCTACAGAGTTTTGCAAACTTCACCTAAGAATTTTTACTTCCTTTATCCGGCTTTCATTGGTAAAGATTTAAGAAAGTAATAAATACCTGTAACAAAAACGATAAGAATTGGTCAATGTATCCATACCATTAGAGCATAATTAGCGAGTTTCTTGGATGGTTATCGAGCGCTTGTGGCCTAAGAATGAATAATACACAAATGGTTAACAATAGTTAGATAGTTTATCATTATATCGATCTAGTTGTCAGTAAGGAGAATGCGGTAAATGATAGCGATTCTATCGTTAAGTGGTTGCTATTCTATATGCAGTATAAACACTTAACGACAATTAATTGTTATACAAACACATTAGGAACAGATTAAATCGGTAATGGCCCAATTCACGCATTTAAATACGGGAGAATCTGCTATCTTCAAATTTCAAAAGTACAGTAGAATTATCATAGTTCGAAAGTAATAAGAGCCAGTTATATACTGGATATTTGTGAGAATTTTCCACGCTCTTTACATAGATCCATCAAGAAAATGCTGGCCGATACTTTATGTCGTTTGTGATGGATGAAATCGTTTCCTTCTTATATTCGACGGAACCAATCGGAATTCCAAAGGACGAAGATTAGATTGTCCAGACACGCTTGTCGATCATTTGTTATCCACTCATCATCTCTACATATTCAGACACACAAATGATACCGACAATGTGTACAAAATTAAATACTCGTAATATATAAAAGAATATATTATAAAAAAGCTTTTTAAAGTACTCGATACATCTATATAATAATAATAATAATAATATTTTCTGTAAGAAAAAACAGTCATCGCACTAACTTCCATTTCAAAACTTTTGCCAAACTACGGATCATAAATCTCCTGCAAGTCGAACAACCTGCTGATATGGTTCGTTATTAGTCAATCCAACAGTCTGGATGCTGGGCCTTAACGTCCAACGCTAAGCCCAACACCTAAATGGGGGAAGTGAGAAATGGCTTTAGGGACTCGGCCGCAGGTGTCGATAATGGTCTAGATACGAAGGAAAGGGACAATAGACTAGCGAGAAGGATATAAAATCAGACCTTAGAGGTAGATGTGGGATGGTTAAGAGAGAACGCTGACTTGACAATGTAAGATTCGACCTAAATTGGTCCACCTCCGGCTAGCCTGCCAGTTAAATTTCTTCAATTATTTCATCGTTCTCTGCTCTTTACTTCCTTGGCTGTAATAATACTGAATTGGTTTTCTGTCCTATCCAATCCATTAATACCCGATCGAATTAGTAATTTAATGATTTTTCTAACCATAATTCCATTTTAGTGATATTAACCATATAATTGCATTAATAGCCTAACCCGAAAGGTTGGATGAGAAGTAAAATCTCGTATCTACAAATATGATCTTGATCGATGCCTTCATCTTTTCACTGTACATGGTAAAAATACATTTTTTTAATTTCGGGTGAAGCCAGCAAAAAATGGCCATTTTATTATTTTTACTCTGTCCTGTTAAGAGTCGAAAGCTTATAAATCTGGAAAATTGCGAATTTTCGAGTTAGAGAGGAGAGTAAATAAGAATATTTTTGGTAACTATCGCTTTCTTCCAATTCAATGAGGACGTCCCAGAGGGCGGAAAGAGTGCCTCCAGATGGCGTGATTTGACAAAAGCGTCTCCAATTAATGCCGGCAGCGACCCCTAGCCATGATCAATGAAAGTTAAGTTGGACCAGTTGTCATGACAACGCCACGTTGCGGTTCGTCAGGTTGGACATAAGCGCGAATTACAATCTCAGCTATTACCCTCATTGACTCTTTTAAGTACAAACTCGCTATTGTTATTCTGCTGTCGTATATACACAGCTGGGGGCGAAGAGATTGTTGACGCGATTCTAGATGATTTCTATGTCCTGTTATGTTCGATATTTCAAACTTTTATTGTTTTCAAATTTTTCTTCTTAATTTTGTTCGATACCCTTTAAGAAATTCCAATAAATCGGACAGCGCTCTTTCGTTTTATAGATTTAAAAGAAAAAAAGATGGAAAGGAAGGTTTTCTGTCGATGGTAAAAAACTGCAAATTATTAAAAATGAGAGCTTAATGAATAAAATGTATTACCAGAAGAATTGTAAAATTGCTTTTCACCAGTCGGGTATATTAAATTTTCGTTCTTTATAAAAGAAAATTCAGTTGGGGCAGAGAATTTTATAAAATGAAAAATTCCTGACAGAAATAGTTTTCAGCTTTTCTCTTTATTCAATACATGACCACTCTCGAATCGGAGATGACTTACGCTCTGATGAAATTGTTTAATTTCTTCTCTTAATAGAAACAGAAAATACAGCCACCACGAAAACATTTATAAATTTCCATTTAAAGTAATAAGTCTTCCAGCTACGGAAAACGACCAATTATATCCGAAAAGAAAAAAATCCACGTAGAACGTAAATCTCAGATCAATAGCGAAAATCATCCAAGTACAGAAGCACATTTTGAAAGAAATTGCATTTTTCAGATTTTTATCTTCCACCGAACTCTATCGTCATCGATGGATACAACACCCTGTAGATTACTAAGGCGGGCATCAATCACCAGAACACAGTAGATATCGAATGCCCGGCTACACCAGAAATATATATTATTGTAAATGTTTGTAAAGTTTAAAATTTCTTCAATTTTATCATATTTCGATAATTCTAGATAAAAGAAGCGAACCGTAGCTTTCGATACCAATTAGCAGTGGTGCGCCATGCGCCTGCTCGGTGTAATTTGCTAAAGTGGGGGTCCACCTCTGTCACTTTCCCTTTTAAGAACTCCTAATTGAGTCCTTGTTAGTGACGAAAACTTCGGGGTGGATCTTTTCATTTTTTTCTTATCCTTCTTTGGAGTGAGTCCCTTTTTTCTACCAGTTATCTGAAGTATCGCATTACCAAAATCGTTATTTAAGTAAAAAGCAGTTGTAGAATTTTCTTTCTTTTTTAAGACCTAACTAACTACTACAAATGATGGATAAATTGATACAATGTTTTAACTATAATCAGAACCCGTAAAAACGGTAATAACCCCAACTGCCAGATAACTTTTTAATCCACTTACTTCTTAATTCCGTATAAATTATCTCTTCCTACTTTAAAATCGCTATAACGGTTATTTTACTCTAATATAAATTATTTTTTAACTCTATAAATTTACAACTTAATGGTAAGTGTCAAAATTCCAAGAACATATTAATGATCTCATTACTGCCTGGCTTAGATGCCAAGACATAACTTCTTGAAGACGTCCTCCACACCAGACTCATACATCTTTGAGTTGTCACCATGAAGTTTTGTGATTTCCTTCTCATTCATTAATAATGAGAGATCCACCTGATCGATTTTACTGATTTTATCTATAAAATATTCACCTATTATTTATGACCTTAGAGAAATTTTTATTATTTTATTCCGAGATGAACTATTACTGGCTAACAAATTTATCTCTGGTCTGTGGGCATTTTATTCATTACCTTATCCCATAGGCTGTGTTTATTGCACCATTTTCTCGTTATCTTACACTTTATGTTGTTCTCCATTCCGCTTTATCCTATGGCCTTAGCCCATTTTTTCTATTAGGCTGGACATTTCTATAATATTTTCATTAGAGGAAACAATAATTAGGAAAAATCTACAGCTGACGTAATTATTAGCCTATTGTTATTAAATTAAAAATAACAAATTAAGTTTTCCTCAAAAATTAAAAAGTTAATTTATCACGACTTATCCGAGATATTTTCTGAAAATAAAAGTCTTCCTATTTAATCTTGAAAGGAACCAGAATAGGCGAAAGATAATAAGGCCAGCCATTGTCAAACCATGTAACTATCCTAATTAGTTACAAGATAATTTAGTATTTTCTTTAAAGCATCGTTTAATGTATCAAATGTGAAATTGGAGAACTCTTGAAAAATTTTTTCCCAATATCGACAGTTTCCAGCTTATTTCATAGAATTTTATTAATGAACATATAATGTAACGTAACGAGAAGCCAGCCAAGAAATCGATATCACTGTTAAGCCTCTTCATCTTTGATGATTAAATTTGAATAAACAGAAACGTAAACAAGTCAGGACTGATAAAATAAAATTATAACTAGACAAATATCTGGCTATCAAATTATAACGACGTGTTCACACCAATAGGAGTCATAGGGAGTAAGACCCATCATTAAAACTCTCTTAACATCGAATGGCAGGTAATAACCATCCTCTATCAGTTAACATTTAGACCCAACACACGTCTTGGCACAATTATTAGTTACTTAATTACATTGATGGATAGGGCAAGTCAACGTAGCTATCTTGTAAATCTGTAATCAATGGAAGTTCGCACAACCTCTTGTCTCAATGTTTAGATTCGTCTTTAATGGCTCCACTTTGTATACACTTAGCCGACTTCTAACTCATCAATCATATCGGCAAATTAAAGAATGATATATCTCTTTTCTATATGAATATTTAATGTTTCTGCCGCCATTTCATATTCTATGATCCATGAGCTACTCATCATAAACTGCTACTGAATAAAGTTATATATATATATATATATAAGATTATCTAGTAGTTTAGTCCTTATATAAACATTTTTGTCAGTGGTTCTAATCCTGAAAAATGACAGCACTAAGAAATATAGAAGAGTAAAAATACAGATCTACTATATCGGATTATAATAGAACCATATAGCTTAGTAGTGTTTTGATATAGTTTTAAGTTTTTGGACTAATTCGGGATATTTAGAACGAATTTAAACAAACAGTGTCGTAAGTAAAGACTCTTGAATTACAAGTATAGGATTTTTTATGTTCAGAAGTGATAAATAGGCGGAACGTAAGAATACTTTCAATTTTTTTTAATACAGCGCAGGAACAAGTTTATAAATGAATCAACTAAAGAACTTTTCGTTTTTTTAAGCCAAGAATAGAATCATACTCTTTTTAAACAACGTTGTTTTTTCCTTCTTGAAAACGAAACATGAACAAGAGAATTCTTTCCTAAATCTCATTTCGACAAATTGCAACAGGAACAAAAGAAAGAAACATTAATTCCAATCCAATTTCGCTACAAAAAGTTATATTTCTTTCACGTACTAAACACAAAACTCTGTAAGCATTAAAGAGAAGAAACAAATAATGGTCTAGACACATCTTTTCAGCCATTTTCCATCAACCACGTGACTGACAGCAAAAAAGAGGCGTAGAAGGTCGGTTCCGTCATCTGTGGCTCAATCCGTTATGCTGTCCGTTTTATGATCACAGAGTCCTGGTTTATGTGGCTATAACGACAGCCAGGGACAAATCCCTTCGGATATTGTAGCCACATCAGGACTACGTTCCCTATAGACTTATGAAGGTTGACAACCTGTATTAAGCGCAACAAAGCTTTGGTTATTGACACCTCTCTTTAAAATAAAGCGTTGTCTTTCCTATACAGATATAAATATTTATCAGGATATACACTATGTCATCTAAAGATATTCCATAATCTTTGGCACAAATATGACACCTAATACTGTTAAAAAATACGTAATAACTTCAAATAACAATAATGTATATTGTAAACAGAAACAAATATATTTTCGATTTTGTTGTTATAAAATGGAAAACATATTTATTTTATGACATTTTTTAGCATTATTCGGGAAAATAAAGCTTACCAAAGAAGACTGCATTCTGAATTAATTCTGAGAAATATAACTTTTTGTAAAATATGTTTGATAGGCGACTATCGAACATATTTAGGTTGATTAAAAACTAAATTCATTTAACTGAGAGGTTTGAAAAACCTGATCTGAATTTTCATCCAATAATTCGTCATTTATTTCCTTCCAATGGCAGTTCAAGAGTTTAAATTTATGTTTCTGTTTTATTAGGATAGGAAATAGAAAATAGCTCGGCGTTTTTCACTTTTTATGTTACGGAATATAGTCTACATATATACATATAATATGGAATTTTTCGATATTTCAGTTTTACAATAAAAGTTGGCAATCAGTCCCAATACACTTCATCTGGCACAAAAGTGAGACCAGATGTTATAACAGAGGCTTTACTACCAACACCATAGAAAAAAGTAAAATTAAAATTCTGATAAAATTTTATTTCTAATCTGGTAGACGGACGAATAAATTTTTATCTTATCCAATTTTGGAAAGAAAAAAAATTGATGAATGGTATAAAATGATCCTTTCAATTATCAGATATGGGAAGAAATTTCACAGAACATATTTAATTAATAAAAAAGTATAATTTTTTATGTTTATAATGGAGAAAAATTCCCAAATTTTTAAAAAAAGGCACAAAAGTTTTTCTATAAAACCGGTAGGACTGCAGTTTGTTATATTCGATATGAAGTGGGTTTTAGCTAGACTTGTGTTTGTTTTCCGTTGACATTTCGGTTCGTATCTTATCGATCGATGCTTCATTGTTTGTAAAGAAAACCTCTTGGAATTTCATTTGGTTTGGTTCTAGTTTATTCTTTAGTTTTCTCACTTGTTAACATGGATCTAACAAAATAAATGGAAAAACTAGAAAGAAACGCAGCTGACCTCTTAAAAGAAATTTTGTTTTTCTCGAGTTTTGCATTTAAAATAACTCGTTTAAATTGTAATTTGTTAGCGTTATTTTCACCCAGTAACTGGTTATACAATGTTGGCCGACTCTTCCATCAAATTTCTTTATAATACAAATCCGCTCCACCACATTCACACTTTAATTTCCTTCGACATCCCAATCAAATGTTAGAATTCGAAACCAATACTTAGAATGCGGTACAGTAAAAATAAGAAATATGAATTTTCTAATAAGATATATATATACATGGATTAGGATTAAAGACCTTAATTCGAACACGATAATGTTAACAAAATAAGTTGTATCAGTAACTTTAAAAAATAATAGAAACCATTAAATCTTAAAGTTATGAAGATTATTTGGTAATTAAAAATGAATAACCGTGGAGGCAGTACACTTTAGAAAATTGCTTTTTAATTTTTAACTATTCCGTGTAGAAAGAAATCGTAAATCTGTATGTGTTTTGAATACCCGAGAGGCGTTATGTCACATTTGGCTGTTAATGTAAATTATAACCCTGTAATAATGGAAAGATAAGATATCTGATTAGGGAGATAAATCCTTTTGATTCACTCTATAAAATGATGCGTGAAATTGAATAGGAGAGAAAAAGTTCGCTCGGAGGAACAAGGTGTCAAATGACTCGGCTAAGCTGTTGAGAAAGATGTCGAGTTTGTCCCCTCTCGTCTGATAATGGCCGGCATTTCCACATTTAAGAAGAAGATCTCGGGACATTACGCTAATTGTCATTAAACCAGCGCTAAATTTTCCAGTACTGTTTTTTTAAAAGTGATGGATATAAAAATAATTAATAAATAAATTGTTAGTTAAAAGTTGAACAATAATTGCCAACGATTTTTCTTGGTAGGATCAAAGTTACAAGAAACTTTAGTCTACAATACCTGAAGTGAACCGTGTCTGCCTTCACTCATTGCATTGTCATTAATCACTACTGCAGACAACAATGCACCCGGCCTCCGTCGTCTCGGGATAAAGTACATACCAGAAGCAGAAAATTAAAGAAAAAGAAACTTATTATTTCACTTTCTCCAGGATTCTTTCATCAGAATTTTTTAAACGCTCGTACCAATCGTCTCTCATTTAATGTCCCTAAACACCTGTAATAGGTATTCTGTTAATGTCATAAATTATCGAGAAAATAACTCTGTACTTAAAGAAAAAACTGATTGGATTAAATTAAATACAACGCCATTATAATTTTTTTATTTTCCACTACAAATGTAAATCTTATATAAAATAAGGAAAAAATAATAAACACAGCGCCATCTGTGCATAAGATATATTTGAAAATAGAATATTTGTTAGAAATACTTATAACGAAAATAAAGTTTTATTTCGGTGTGGAGAAATATTATTCAGTGATTTTATTAATTAGTTAATGAGATTTTAATTCAATTTTTATTGTATTTTTGAATAGAAAGTAATCTAAAAATACAATTATATTAGTGCGCTGGCACAACTCGTTAAGAATAAAATTTAAATATGGGCGCCATGTTGTTTTAAGTCAGTTTAGTTGGTAAGTAATCAAAATATTATAATAAATTACGTCTAGAAGGAAAGAAAAATCTCACGCCATCTAGTAGCGAAAGTTTAAACTTACGAGTTAACCAGTAATAAATTATCAATTTATAAAGGAGAGTTAATTTCTATCGAAAAATCGTCAAATTCATCACCAATAAATTTGAGCTGATGGTAGAATTATGCAGTCTATATTATTGGGCCATTCTCCTAAATCATGTTCAAACAATAGTCGTTGAGGGATTTATTAATACCTTTAAAGCTTTACTTTGTCATTAACTTAACTTTGTTTTTCCTTTAGATAACAAGATTCTCTCGAAATATTATGTAAACTAACAGTAAATTTTCTTCTCTTCGGTGAACTGAAAAGACAGAATATAATTTTTTGACTGACACCGCTATCTTTTAAATTTGAATGCACTTTATTTAAAATTGTTTTGGGCCTACGCATCTAAATTATTTACTAGTTTGATATGCGGCTGACTCCAATTTTAATTAGATACCTGCTTTTGACAGTAACGTAACCATGGAACGACAAATTTTTCGTCCCAAACAAAATATTATTATTAATTGAAAAAATTCCCAAAACAGAAATCTTTCCCCATTCTTTCTGTTCTCTTTGCCATAATAAGATTAACTCTTCCAAAATACAATAGTAGTTTTAGATGAAATATAGTATTAAAGAAATTATGTATAATGAGTCTGCCTTTGTTATGGATGACAATATCAATCTCTTAGACAAGTGTTTCACCCGGTTTTGAAAGAAATCAGAATTCTTTTTCATTCTAATTTAAAGCGACTGCCTTTGTATCAGATGTGGTATAATGACTGTTGCTTTAAACCAGATCAATATTGATCACTTTGGTGATGAACAGGGCTTTCTGCAGCCCAATCAATTTCCGAATTTCGTTTGCCAAAATCAAGCACTTACATCGTCACACATATCAGCGGCAGCGTTATTCGACCGAAACATGTATGATCCAGTTCTGGACTTATCAGAACAAAGAATAATTAATCTTTTACTCAAATTTGCAAGTTATAGTTACATAGATTCTATACAACAAAATTTATCTCTGTTCGACTAATGGATAATAAGACGGGATATAAATTTAACATTTAAATAGTTAATAAATTAATTTTTATTGAGGGAAGTAATATCGAGATATAAGAACTAGATCTTCAGAATTTATTTGCATTGAAAAATGTAGACTGCTAGATAACTAATAGAGATTATTTATCAGAGCTGTCTTTCGCTTCAACGAATTCTGAATACTTTGTGGGACTGTATTTCAAAGATACTCTTACTATAATTATTAGTATACTTATTAATAAATAAAATAAGACTTATTTAAAAATTCTCTATAATGTTAAGTGTATGATGACGTGTTTATAGCGCAACAGTTGACATCTCAGTCCAAATCATGAGAAGTAGCTCCATGCTATCACATTGCTTTATTCAAATTTCTCCGTTTTCATCCGATTTATTCATTCTGCATTCACAGAACATTAGTATTTTGCAGCAATGACTTGTCGTTTTTATAAAGATCTCAATATTCCAAATTCCAAAATAGTGAAGTTGGCTTGATGACCGCGTGGAACATCCGTTTACCATCTTGGAATTCCTATTCAGGGTGAGTTCAGAAAATTCTCCGAGAAGTTTCTATTGAAGAAGCTAAAGAATGACGTCACCGCGGGAGACAACATGATTTGTTGAAAGGCCGGAGGTTCACCAATTCAACAAATCACATTGTCTGGCGATGTGACGTCATTCTTTAGCTTCTCCAGCAGAGACTTCTCGGAGCATTTTCTGAACTCACCCTCAATTTCAGGTTGCATTCCCTGGAATCTTTATTCATGAGATCCAAGTCAGCCTGTTGATCTTTGTAGGCAGATCAGCTGTAGAATATAGCTGGCCCCGCCACAAGATTGAATAGACTGAAGCAAAGCACGCTTAACTGTCATTAAGATTCAATAGTGTGGAAAATGGCGATATCTGTTATTTAAAAAAGTGATAATATACAATCAGTCATATTAGTCATATGGAAACTTTACGGCTTTTCACCAGAGGACCAAGGATTGAAATATTTCTTGAAAAATTTATGAGGTCAGGTCCGTCCATCGATCCCCCTATTGTAAAGTTCTGCTAACTGTACCACAGATGCAGTTTATAATGGGCTAGAATGGATTCCATTACTTAGAAATCAGCCAACGATTGGGAAATAGCATTAAAAAATAATTGCCTATTTTTGCTACAAAATTAGGTATGCGAATGTAACTTATACATTGCATTTTTTTGTTTTATTTTTACTTACTATTTTCTTTATTTTTACATACATAAAGTGTTGACTGACATGAAATGATCATTATATTACTCATTTTTAACTATAACAGCGTTTATTCGTCATTATTTTTTCTAAGTGGCTTTTATGCCGCTTTCCAACGGCGACTGCTAAGTGATGATGTATTCCAATGTCACCACGGACTGCTTACAAGTCCCAATGGGATCGGCCATTAGATGAAGGTTGGTGTTCAACGACCCAGACGAGGACTTCTGAAAAACTCTGGAGTCGTAGGATTTTTTCAAGATCTTCCAAATTTCAGTCAATATCCACATCTTTTACTGATAGGCCGAGCCAACACTCGTATGGATCAGTTATGGAAGAAGTTGGTCAAGTAGTATCTCTGGATGAATTCTACATAAAAGCTTATTAAATTTAATATTAATCTGGTAAATATAGTCCAATAACAGCTATTGAACTCAATATTACCTAATAAATATTTCTTGCTTCTATTTCAAATAGACCAATAATTTGGGGTGCAGAAAAATATTTATTTCATAGAATATAAAGTGATATAGCATTTAAAACTTTCAAATTGACTTTTAAATTACTTTCTGGAGGAAAAGGAAACTTATAAGATCACCATGGTGACTGTCTTTGCAACCTCCACAATAGCTTTTGAACAGCTAGTAAAAATTATCAACAATTAATATAACACACAATTATTAATAACAAGCAGTTATTTTCATGAAACTTGGTAGTGCTATTTTTCCATTAAAAGGCATCGCGATGCCGCATGATTTAATTCTGTAGGATTGTTTAAGCTTACAGAATGACAATTGATTTTTATCATTTTATCAAAACGTTTTTTATATTTATTGAAAATAGATGGCGCTAAGTGTTAGAAAGGCGAGAATAACAGATGGCTTACTTGCACTGCTTAACACTGGGTGCCATTTATTATCAATAATCTATATACAGTGTACAATATATAAAATGCGGAATTACTTCATGTGGTAGCGATGAACAGAAATGACATTTATATCGGTTTATTTTATAATATCTAAGATAGACAACGTTAAAATTGGACAAAAACCAATGAATACCAAATACTAAATAAATGGAACATTGGGAAATAAACGATTTTTGTTCTTTCCAGAACTGTTTATTATAAAATTTAAAATGAAAATCGATAGAATTTTTCCTGTAGGATTTCGAAGTTAACTTAAATATTTTTCTCAAATACAATACTGTGTTGTAGTAATCAGTGATAATTCCGTACTATATATATATAAATTAAAAGCCTTTTCCACCTACATATCAGATATGTTTTGAATTCTTATTATTTTCTAGAAAATTGTCTTTTAAAATTACAAAAGTACAAAGAGGAATTGACATTTACCTATATTTTAATAGGGAAAAATTAAGTTTAGACCAAAGAAAACCTAATTAATTCCAAGTATTTTCGCTAATAAATAAAGCCCAGCAAAAACATAAATGTGAAAAAAATGGGCCAAGTTCTATTCTAGTAGTTTGTTTGGCCACCAAACGAGTAGAAATGTAAAACGGTGCCAAGTTCCATTCCAACTCCAATGTCGAAAAATGAGATTCAGTTAAATATTGAAATAAATTCAATACAGTGTCACCTCTTCGGGCTTTTGTTCTTGGCAAGTTTTTGAGTTATATTAAGTTATTACTTAGCTATCATAGATATTAAAACTTGCCAAGTCTGAAGAATATTTGAATTTATTTCAGTATTTAATTAAACCTCATTTTTTCACATTGGAGTTGGAATGGAACGTGGACCGTTTAGATTTCTATTTTTGGTGGCCAAACAAACTAGCAGAATAGAATTCGGCCATTCTTCACGTTTATTTTTCTGATGAGATAAATATAGACTATACTTGCCTCCTCCTGGATTACCATGTAGAATTCGACTATCACGAATCTTTATTTTAGTTAAAGATTCGTGTTAGTCGAACTCTACATCGTGGTCTGCTTGAACGCATGTATATGTTACGGGTAAAGTCCGGATTTGGATAATATCAACATTATCCAAAATACGCGAATAATGGTAACCAACGAGGGAGAAATGGTGTTAACGGTTAATCACGTTTCTCTTTAAGCCTGGTTCACACCTAGCTTGTAGAAAATGTAAGATCGTAAGTTTAATAAGATGTGAATGTTTATTATTTTTCGATGTTAATCCGGAAATACTGACATTATCCACCCGCTCTTGGATAATGTCACATTCGAAGTTTGAAGAAATAATTGCGCAAGCGCAATTCTTGTTTATTGGTGTGGTGGCTATGTATGTGTGTAGACAATCGAGATAAAGAGAGAAGAGATACATACAGTAGATCCGAGAGTTTAGGCTCGGAAGCGATACATATGGTCGATCAAATTAAGTGGCCAAGAATTCCGACCCAAACATTAAGGCAATCCTGATGTCGAGAGCTACCAGGAAGTCACTCGAGGATTTTCCTCAGCCCACACCCGCATGTTGTGGCTGGTCAAGCATCCTCCCGTGTAAAACGTGCCTGGTCTGTGAACAGAAC
Organism: Androctonus mauritanicus; assembly: GCA_011317285.2. Taxonomy (NCBI): domain Eukaryota; kingdom Metazoa; phylum Arthropoda; class Arachnida; order Scorpiones; family Buthidae; genus Androctonus; species Androctonus mauritanicus. Next base: position 1,127 of record WUQG02142113.1, on the reverse strand, counting down.
TTTCCCAGAAAATCAGTTTCTTCATTTCGACGTAGCGGAGATGAAGAGCAATTCGACCGACACGGAGTGATTCGAGTCAAACTTCTAAGGCGCGAAGCTCAAAATCTACGCCCCGGAAAGGCTACATGGTGAGGTCGAAATGCGCTTGTGTGTCTCTTTCTCTCACCCTCTGAAGATTGGCGGTAGAGTTTTCGGTCATCCTGTACTATAACTTCTTATATATGATAAATTTTACTCTTTTATTATTTTTCATTTCAGTTCAGAAATTTTAATTTTTTGCAATGATTGGTAGTCGTTGGTGCTTAGTTTTGCAGTCTTCAACATTATCCAGTTCTTATTGGTTAATGTCGAGATTATCCGGATAAGGATGAAAACGAGATTAATTACTTTTTATTTCTGTCTTTATCGACTGTAATTGGATAATATCGACATCTCCACCTTAACCGGATTTCGCACATTACCCGTAAGATATGTATTCATTAAAAAAGACTGCCGTATAGGCCAGCGTTTCCCAACCTTTTTTGTCTCGCGTACCATTTGATAGTACATCACGCTAAATTGTACCACTTCGTAAAAATGATTGTATTTCGTGAAATTTGTTATTGCGAGTGTTTTATTTTATTTGCATTATAAATTATATAGGGTGACCATGTATTCACATCACATAATGAGACAAATTACATTAAAACACGCTTAAACGTCACGCCAGATTATAAACTCACTGTAACATATATATATGTATGTGTTTGTTCAAAGTTTCATATTTATCTACTATTTTGTCATATTTCGTTTATTAATAAATGGTTTTAATAAAAACACAAATTATAAAAAACCAATTAATATATTTCCTTATCATAATCAAATATTGTTATAAAATAAATTTAATGAGATCCTTGTGCTTGTTTCGAAGAACATAATTTTTTGAAATTTGGTTCAAAAGATGAGAGGTATACCCTTAAGTCTACAGCTGCATTCAGTCTGTTTCGATACTTATTTTTTAAAAAAATATATGAAGAAAAAGCTCTTTCTACTAATTCCGTACTAGTAAAAGGTAATAATAATTTAAGAGCTTTCTCAGAAAGTTGTTCATATTCTTTATCAATGTTTAACCAAAAATTAATTAGATT
>WUQG02142002.1:0-24014 GCA_011317285.2 Androctonus mauritanicus | reverse complement strand
GTAACGTTTGACAGAATTATTATTACGTCCCGTTCTCTCACACGTCATCATAAGTTTCTTATGGGAAATATACATATTGGTACGACATTAGTGCCAATTGTCACAATGCATATGGCTTACAGCCAATAACCTGCACATTTTCTACTTTTTTGATTGTAAATTTCACTAATAGTCTCCTTATATTGCAAAATTTTGCAGGTCCGCGTTACCTATATATGTATGTCTTTTTTATTTTTCCGTTTCTCAATCTAATGTTTTGTTTTGCCGTCCCCTTGGAAAACGTTAGATCGAAGTTTTACTGTAATTGTATCTATTGGCACAGAAAGTATCTATTGGTATTGGCACAGAAGATTCAGATAAATATTTTTAGCTAATTTATTCTGGAATGTATAGTTAAATTTCTAAATAAAGTAGAAAATGTTATATTTCAAGTTAACATATGAAATTATGAAAGAAAATAATGATTAAATTAAGAGCATGGTACATCAAGACAATATTGTGTACAGTGAGTCCTTGTTTAACATTGACTCACTTAATATCATTTCACTATTAATTGCTAGCAAAAATTAAATTAATTTATTAAAAAATAAAAAAATTTAAGACAAAATAAAGTCCTGTTTCTCCACATTTTCTTTAAAAATAGAGAGAGAACAAGGTGGAAACCTATAATTATAGAAAAGAAGTTGTAACCATATTTTATATGAACACAAAGTTATATAATAATGTCTATGAACAATATTATATACTTCAAGCCGAATGTGCTATGTGCTGCATATTAATTAAATTATATAGCATATAGGATATTCGACTAAATTAACTGGCTGCAAACACTTTGGCTTTTCATTCAAAGGACCTGAGATCAAATATGGAACTTACACCTTGGAAAATTCAAATGCTAGGTCAATCAAATTCCATATCCCATTCCATTCAAGAACCTAACCTCAACATTAAACCTGACCATCATGCATGAATTTGTATTGTGTTTAAATGAATTATAAATGATGATGATTATCAGTCTTTAATAATGTCAATTAACAATTCACATGTCTAATGCAGGATGCTCATAATAGATGTATTGTGCAAATATTATTTAATTGAACTTGTGTGGAAACATTATATTATAATATTAAGAATTAATAGATAAATTTATAACAAATTATAATAATCATAAATTGTCATAACTTCATTTTGAATAGTACTTATTAATCAAAAGAATTTAATCAATCAACATTCTTAATTATAATCATTTTTTACATCTTCATGTACCTTTTCCTATTGGGAGGTTGATAGTCAGCAGAAAACAAAGCACACTATTTCTTGTTTTATGAATAATAATCTCAATGTTAAATCTAGCCATTCCTTGAGATCATCATTCTATCTCCTTGGTCTGCTTCTCACCTTTTTCCCTTGTATCATTCCCTCGAGTGAGCTGAGAATCTTGTATTTAGAGTCTCTGATGATATAACCACAATAGAAAAGTACAATTCAAAATATCCTTGGTTAATTTTCTTTTTTCTCCAGACTTTTGCAAAACTTTTTCATTTGTCACATTGCTTGTTCAAATTATCTTTAGTATTCTTTACAAGCATCAAATTTCAAATACTTCTAAACATTTTATTGATTTCTTATTTAGGACCCAAGATTCACATCCATGCATGAGAACTAGCTATCTATAGGCTTTTAAAGTCTCATCCTAATGTCAAAATTAAGTTTATTTTTAGAGAATTTTTTCATTTGATAGAATTGCTGAGGCAAAATTAAAATTCAATTTCTTATTTCTTTATTTATTGTATTGTCTGGATAGAAAAATTTTTCCAGATAACAAAATTTTTCCACTTGTTCTGGTTTAGCATTTCATATTTTATGTTGAATTTGGTTTTTATTTATATACATGATTCTTCCTGCTTAGATGTTGGCACTGATGAGGGACAAAAAACTAGTCCGAAAACGTTATACCAAAGCAAAGACCAAATATGTACTTGCTATATAGAGCTTGTTTTAGTATATAGTTAATAAAAAGCAAGAGAAGTGTGTGTTTCTATATATACATGATTTTAGTCTTTTTAAGGTTAAATTTTAAACCTATATTCAAATTTTCTATTTCTATTAAATTATTCATATTTTGAAGGTCTTTAGGAAATGTAGCAATGAGGACAATGCCATCAGCAGGTGTTCAGAGATTGTTAATTAAAACTCCATTTATTTAATTCTTCCTTTTTCAGAGAGTTGCTTAAAACACTTCTTCTTCTGTATAAATATTGTATAAAAGGGAAGAGAGAGTATATCTCTGGCAGATCTCTCTTTTAATTTCTATCCATTGTTTTTTCTTTTCTTAGTCTTACTTTAGTTTTTTAGTTCTAGTATGCATCAATAATTAGCATTCTGTTATTGGAGTCTAGTCTAATTTTTTGAAGAATTTTATTGAAAGCCTTTTCATAGTCTAGGAAGAAAGAGTGTGTGTGGAATATTCCAATCAGTTGATTTTTTTTGTAATTTAAGAGAGTGAAAAATAGCTTCTCTAGTTTCTATGCCTGATCAAAATTCAAACTGGGTTATTCTGATATGTGCTTCAGTCTTTTTATAAATTCTTTTATTATGTATAATTTTTAATAAACATTTTCCATGTTATTCAACAGACTCAGAAATTTTTTCAGAATTTAATTTTCAGAAACTTTTTCCATGTGATTATTTTGTGTTATGATAGTTTAGAAGTATTAGATTTTTTAGGGATTGAAATAGAAATTGATCTATTACAGCATACTGGCACTTTCCTTTCTCCGTAAATGTTGTTTAAAATGTTTGTAAGCTTGTTTATTCCAAATTCCCCTGAGCATTTTATAAGCTTGTTGAAATACTATTTGAGTCAGATGTTCTTTCATCTTTGATAATTTTAATGGCATGAATAACCTCATCATCTGTTGTTTCTGGCCCCTTCAAATCTGAATTATGAGTGCTTTGATGCTCATTATATAAGTCCTTGATGTAATCTTATCATCTATTCTTAATTTCATCAATGTTTGTTGTGACTTAATATTTATTTTCTATGCAGCATGCCTTTGCTTGGTAATTACGGGTCATTTTGTTAATCTTATATAGATTTTTAGAACTATATATTTTTTTTTTGTAGGTGTTCAATTTTCTCATGTCCTTTTTTTAACCAGTTTTCTTTTGTAATTTTAATTTCTAATTTAATTTTCTTGTTGATGATTCTGTACTGAAAGAAGTTTTATCCTTAATCATCTTTTTCTCATCCATTAGAAGTATATCATCAGTTATCCATTCCTTTTTTTGTCCCATTGTTTATAATCAATATATTTTTCATCACTTTTTTTAATTGCTAATTCAAAAATGTTTGATTGTCCTTCCACATTTTCAATCAGTTATTGATTAGAATTCATTAGTTTGTCTGCTTTTTTTTTTTTTTTAAATAGTTCCAAAGAATGGAGATTATGGAGTGATGCTGTATTTAAAATAGGTTTAGATGTCTTTCTGTTTATTATTTTTTAATTTTAAGTTCATATTGCTCATTAGAAGATTATGATAAAAGATGCAGTCAGCTCCAGGATAGGTCATTGTTTTGATCATCATTGTTTCTAACTCTTTCATTAATAAAATTATAGTCAATTTGAATTGTCTCTTGATGCATTTGATATTCTTTTTTAATGGGTGATCACATCAAGTGTTTGCTATCATTAGCTCATGTTTGTTGCAGAATTCAATCAATTTATATCCCTCTCATTTCATATGTCTAGCCCAAAAGGTCTACCCACTTCTCCTTACCTTCATCTTTTAACTTTTGCATTCAGATCTCACATGATGATATAGATTTTTTAGTACTTATTTGTTTCATGTATATAATGCTATCAAGCTCATCATAAAAGTTATCTATTTTCTCATCTGCATCCATTGTTAAACGACTTGAAAAATGCTAACTTTTAATGGTTGAGCATTAAGTTTTAAATTTGATATTTTTGTCAGTATGCAGTTTGTATCCTTCAATGATCTTGGAGAATTTGCTGCTAAGGAAATTGTCTTCTTCATTAAAATGGAATCCCCTCCTGAATAAATAAATGTGAAGTCATTTAAGACTAATTTTCCATTGTTGATTCATCTTACCTATTAACTCCTAAGATGTCAATTGCAAGGCCCTTCATTTCTTTAATTATGTTGTGAGTTTTTCCAGCATTATACATGCATCTAACATTCCAGATACCAACATTAATCTTTCTGTAGATTCTTAGTATCCCTTGAATGTTTAAGATCTAATGGAAACTAAGAGCCAAGCTATTTGTTGTTGTATCCATTTGGTTTCTGTTGTGGTATTCTTGGAAGATTAATGCAGTAGTTTCCCATTTTCTTCTGCATTTTGCAGTTTTATAGTTATTAAAGTCGTTGCAGCCATGCCTGTAAATGTCTAGTTTAAAAGCATCCCAACATCATTTGTCTTCAGCCTCAAGTGAGCATTGATAGATAGCTGCTCCTTCTATTGAAGATTTTTTTTTATTTTAACTGATTTAAATTTGCTATATTCTGCAGTAACAGAGACACCTCTTGTAACATATGTCTCTTCACCATGCATAGATGATTTTGGTAATGGAAAGGCTACAGATCATCATCTGGATCTATAATATGCATTTGTCACTCCCTGGATGTAGTGAGGACCGGTGTCAGGTCATCCCTTAACAAAATATTATCTCTCCCACAAATTTAACATTCCTATGAAATCATTCGTAAGCAAAAATGGCTCAAAAACAAAGAAGCAATTACCATTAATTTGTGGGAAAAATTTTTGAACTTTCCCAGACTCAAAAATATAACCTACCAAATCATAATAAATAACACATAAATCTAAAATAACACTTACATATAATAAAAATACAAATGATATGATAAGTACACAACATATATAAAGTAGAAATAATGTGTGAAAATTGTAGTTTAATTGTAGTTTCATTCCTAGTGCCAGTTATGATTTTAATTAAACCACCATATTGTATTTATTGTACTTATGATAAACTGTATCTGGTGATAGTGAATTTTACTGAACATCACACACTGATCAAAAGCAATGAAAAGATTAACCAGATGATTGAAGGATGGTATTCAATGCACAGAATCAGACCCCTTCTGAAAAATGATGTGTGGGATACAGAATTTAAGCCAGATCTTCTAAACTGTTGCATTACTATGTGGCTATCTGGCCAACTTCTTTTTCATAAAAACAAAAATCCTCTTCAAATTTCTTTTGGCTAATGAAAACAGATTTAATATAGGTCTTTTATAAAAACAAAATGGTGCTAAGCAAACCTTCATAAAGTAGAGATTCTTGTCTTATACAGTTTTGAATACTCTGATACAAATTTTTTGGGAAGAAAAACATGATTATATAAATTAAATTTAAAAGATTTGTTTAATCTTTAAGTATATTAAATATTCTAAACAAATATGTTTATTAAGATTATATATAGGCTTCTTTGTCTTGGTCCATATATTTAAAAACACACAAATTCCTTGAAAATGATTTAATCAGTAAAAAATTGACTCCAGATAAATTCATAAGTTTTATTCAAATCTTCTTCAATCATGACAAAAAAAAAAAGAAAACAATGGCAGAAAACAAGTATGAATCATTACATCCATTTTATATAAACAAATGAATAGTGTCAAGCCAATGAAATTGCATTTACAATCATGTGATTTTATTATTATTTTAAAATATTTTTTACATTTCAAATATTGAATTTAAAAATTTTTGATAACATTATTTGAAATACATATATTTAAAAAAGTATCATATTTTACCTTTGAAATAGTTATTTTTTAAACAATAAATGAATTTCAAGCAAGTTCTCCATTATCAAATACTACATATTGTGTAACAATTATCATATACAGTATATTCTTGTATGTACCAGTATGGCATTTCAGCACATATTTTTAAAATCTGGTTATAATAATGAGAGGCCATTCTGTTCAACATAGTCATATAATAAGGAATACCAGCACTTAATTTTTACAAAAAACTCTGATCATATCCAAAAAGTTCAGAGATTCAAAATTACTTATCCTTAATTAGGAGTTTTGAAATTTATTGCAGTTTTATATATATTTACACACACTACGTACATACAGGGTGTATATTATCATATGTACATCTCCTTTTTCTCAGAAACATGATGAGATAGGAAATAGGGAGAAAAATTTTAATTACCAAAACATATCTGGAGAATTGAATGGTCAAGATAAAAATTCAGTGGACCCACTGGATGTAGGCAAAAGGGATCAACGTTGAAATCTCTAATGAAAGCCTATGCTGATTTAGGCATAATTGGATAGAACTGTGAAAAACCAATAACTTTTGTTTTGAAAGTTTTTTTTAATGTCACCTACAGATTGTGAGATATCAAACAAAAAAAAAAAAAAAATGCTGCCAAATGTACCACCAATTTGGCTATTCAAGCGATAAGAAGAAAAATCTGACAGAGGGCATCTGTGTACGTCCATGGAGCTCATAAAGAGTTGAAACAAATCAGAGAACCCTTGTTCTTGAGTATGATTCCATGCCAAACTGTGATGGCAAAAGACTTGTCACACCTGCAGTTTGAGTACTATCACCGAATACCCAAATTGCCTTAAATCTGCATAATACTGCTCTTCAAAAGTTGTTTCTTTCACAGTTCTATCCAATTATGCCTAAATTGGCATAGGCTTTCATTAGAGATTTCAAAGCTGATTCTTTTTGCCCCTACTTCCAGTGGGTCTACTGAATTTTTATCTTGACCATTCGAATCTCCATATATATTTTGGTAATTAAAATTTTTCTCCGTACTTCCTATTTCATCTTGTTTCCAAGAAGAAAGGGTGGTATGGGTGGCAAGGTAGACCTTGTATTTTGTTTTTGCTGTTTTATGCCCCTTTCCAATCAGAGAGATTATTAAGGGGCAGGGTCAGTTCCAATCATGGGTTGCACCCATACTTGTGGAAGGGAACTGGGGGGATCACCTGGCTGGGCCTGGAATGTGAACTCGGATCCTTCTGCATGGCATCTCAACATGGTTCCATGTGACCATCTGGCTACTATAGTTATTATATTAATAATTGGAATATAGATAGATTTGAAAGATTATAATATGTATTGAATTTAGTCCTCAATAGGAATTATATAGTTTAATTCAATTTACCTATCAATCTGGAATTATATAAAACTGAAAATTTTTAAGTATTGCTTATTTGTCTGTATTTTGAGAGATTAAAATTCCATATTTAATATTTTAGGAATTTTCTTAGATTTTAATTTTAAAATGTAGAAAATTTTTGAAGTGTGTATTGAATCAATGAATATATTTTTTTCCATTGCTGTATGATTGAAATTTCAGTGCCATCATACAATACTGGATGTGGTGATAAAAAAAAAAAAAAAAAAATCAAATGTATAGTAATAGCAAAAATTTATGGAAAATTAGATATGATAAAATTTAATTGTTAACATAGTAGAATTGTAAATAATTTAGTAAAAAAATTTTTTTAGTTCTAGATGAAAAGAAGAAATAATTTTATGAAAAATATGAATCATAAAGTCTAGCATTAAATTGTAGAATCAGTTATTGTAAATTAAAATGTTATTCTTGAGCATGCTAATACAAATAGATGGTAATAATAATAAATTGAAAAAATTTTGATCAATTTTCATATGGTGAACTTTAGTTGAGATTTGGAGCTCTCTTGCTTACTTTTAGTAAGCAGTTCGTAAATAAAAGCATAAGCAGCTTTCCAATTAAAAAATAATCTACTATACTAATTAGGTTATTACTATTGAAAATTATGCTTAAACATTATTATGGTAACATCGACTATAATGTTGTTTATCATGAGAAAAGAATTCTCTTTTTATTTATCTTTTTCCAGTTAACTTAGTTGTATCTTCAAGGTAAACTTGCAATAATAATAATTTAAATAATTATAAATTTGAGCTAGTGTCATTGACATCTTTTAAATAATTCCATTTTAAATTCATTTCAGATTGTTATATGATTTATTTGTTGATTTTTAAAATTTTATTTAACACAAAATTGTTTTTACATAATATAGATAAAAATTTCAGTTTTTTTTTATAATTGAATTGCACAAATTTTTATTCATTTTATTTAATATTTATATTTATTGTTTTAAATTAATATTTTTTTTTAAATGTAAAGATGTAATGGTCATGAAAGAAATAAAAATGTAAAAAAGCAAATCATAACTGTCATCATAGAAGGAAAGTCATGCTCTACAAAAAACAGGAAATTCAAAGAATCCAAAACTGTGAAAAACATAAACAATATAAAAAAAAAAAAAAATATTTGTTTTTAACATTATTTTGAATATACAGAATAAGATTGCCATTATACTTTATTAATAGAATGAAAATTTTTAAGTTTTAAATATTATTTGCTTTCCCTGAATTGATAATTATATTCATGTTAATTATTATTTGACAAAAACAGCATAAACTTTAATCAGTATAGTTTTGATTATTAAATTTTCTAAGTATTCAAGTATTATAAACAAATATATCTAAATTTTACAATTGCTTGTTGACTTATTATTTCAACTCGATTTTTTTTTAATTGCTGTTTCTTTACATTAAAATTATTAAAATAATTTTGTATAAAAGTATCATAACTCAATATTTATTATTATTAATGACAACATTTATTTTAAATTCAATATGTCATAGAATTTGATTTTATTTTCTTGAAATCGGACATTATTGCATTATCAGTTTACAAGATACTTTTTAAAAATATAGTTACTGTATTTATTTCTACGTTCGTATTTATTCTATTCTATTCCGCATTTTATATATGTTTTATAAATTAGAAAAGAGATTAGTTTATTCAAAATTAATTACAAAGCAAGTTAAAATAGTATTCATAATTTTATTTAAGCTACAAAAAATTTCGATACTGAAAGCACTTTTATTAAAGAATTTTTTTTGTAGTTTAAGTAAAGCTCTCGTTCTGTTTAAAGCTATGATTTTCTTTTTTTTTTAATAATTTCATTTGCTGTATTATTTCATAAAATTAAGTTTTTGAATATAAAGAATATTCGATATGCATTTTAACTGTAGTTTAATTATTGTAAAATATTCGGAACTATAATGATATGTCACATTAATTAAGAATAATAATGAAATTCTAATTTAATCGAAATTTAGTTACATATGAAATATTTCGTAAAAATAAAAAGTAATTTTAAATTTAATAGAAAATTTAAATGATAGTAGTATTTTTAGATAAATATATTATTTAAATTACTTCATTTTGAAACTTTTTAAGTAAATATTTTTGAATATGTTACAATATTATAATTTTGCTTCACAATTCATTACATTATTTTAAACATGTTTAAAAAAAAAAAGTTTTAATCGAAGTAAATGAAACTGTGAAGTGAAAAGAAATAATTAGCATATCAGTAATTGTATCATTGTTTATCAATAAGTATATTATTACTTAATTCTGAATGTTTTTCATATTTTTATTATTCTAATAATTTTATGAAATAAAATATTTTTAAGTATTTTAATAGCTTTAATAGGAAAACTCAGTTTTAATAAAATCAATTGAATTTTATTTGGTTAGTTTCACTGGACCATCATCAATTATATACTGAATCAAAAAGAATATAGAACCAAAAGTTGTTTCATATATATATATATGTGTGTATAAATAATAAAAACAAAATGATTAATTATATTCTATATTTATGTATACACTATTAATAAAATTAGATATTTGAAACTAGTTTTTCTGTTAGTGCTTGTAGGAAATTTATAGATGATGATGATGATGATAAATTGTTTCCACTACTATCAAAATTTCTTTGTTTTTGTACTTTATTTTCTAAAATAAGTATTGTACAATATTAAAATAAGTTTATAGCTTGATTTTTTCTATTGAAATCTATAATTTTTATTATACTATGTAGGAAATTCAATATTTTATAATAATTTATTTTTTCTCTAACATAACTTAGAAATATTTCAAAAATTATAATTTTTTTATATTAATAATAATTAGTTAACAGAATTCTATAAAATAATAACTATATTTTATATTGAAACTATCCAGTGTTATGAGATGAGATGGCATAAAGCTTTATAAATAATTTAATGCTTATTATAAGTTCAGTTTATCCCATATAACAGCGATTCATTCCATTACGAAAAAAAATTACACCGCTGATTCTTATAAAATGCTAAAATTGTACAACACGGGTTTCTTCTCTATTGTATGTATGAATTCAAGAATTTTCTGGTGCAGTTTTTAAAAATGAAAAAATAAAATAAAATAAAAAATTCAAAGAAATACCAGCATAGCTTTAATTTCGATCAATTCTTTTAATAATAAACGCAATATAATATAATCTGCATTTATTTGCAAGATTTATTAATTTTTATATAGTGTTAATCCATCTCGCAAACCTGTAAACAGTACAGTATCAATACTGTATCGATAAGTTTTTAGATAACTATACAAGAATTCAAAATAGATGAAATTACCAACGTTCTCTAATGAGGTGATGATCATAGATTTTATTTGCAGTCACAATGCTTAAACCATATGAAATATTCGAATAAAGTTTTAATTTTTTTTTCTTTTATTCGACATGTAAAATACATTATAACAGTTATATTGGATCAATAAAAATATATTTTTTCATTAATGTATTTTGTAAGAAACTGTTTTCGCCCGAATTTAGCAAAAAATTGTCAAATCATTGTAATGGAACTGCCATTTTCCTATAGATACGATGTTTCGAATAAATTTTCACATGATAACGCAGTTTTCTGAAACTTAACTCTCTTGTTATACGGGATAAACTGTATTTAAATAGAAATTTGACAATCCGTTCTATACATTATATTTTTTATTTATGATATTTTAAGTGTCATTATTTACTTCATTTTATAATTAGAATCATTATAGTTTCTTTTTTTTTTTTAAGTTTGATTATTAAATAACTTTTTATAAAACATTTAGATTATTTGTAGTTTCATTCCTATATTAGTTTGAATTTTTGGTGTAAGGATAAAAACTTATTTTTTTTCTTTGTCTTTCATTGTTTTGGTGCTTTAACTTAGAAGCCTACGGAATCGATTCATATCAGTTCACCTTTCGGCTGATTATGAATCTTTATGTTGAATTTATAGTCCGCATTGCCATAAATATAAATATTTAAGACATTGTTTCTCGAATGTTTTTACGTATAGTAACTTTTCAGATGATGATTAAAAATTCTTAAGGAATATCTAAAAAAAGGTTCATGACAAATTTAGCTAATATAATTTTCAAAATGTTTCTAATATTAAGAATCTTAAAATTTAAATAAAAAATGAGGTTTAGTAAATTCAGTTTGAATAAGTTAAACTGAAGAAGTGCTGTAATTTTTTTTTATTTATTATTTTTGTAAGAGAAATGGTGTTTTCATTATATATACTGTTTTAAATATATGGCATAATTATTATTTAATTTTAGATTAGGTTAGATTAAGCTACCGAATCTCATTTGGGATGTGTTTGACAATGGCCACTTGAGAGAGGTTAGATAGATGGTTGAAGGACGGTTTTCAGCGAATTGGGCCTTGACCGTAGTGGAAACTGAAGATAGGGGATCCGGAATCGAACCCCGACCTTCTAGATAGTAAACGATTGCTTTACCACGTTGCCATCCAGTCGATTTTTATCTCGATTCGTTCTATTTAAAAGCATTAAGTTTAAAAGCAGTTACTGTTACTCTGTGATGTATCTTCTGGTTACCATAAGAGAGTTCTCTTTGTCATTTGAGATTGGTTTCTAATTTTTCTCTTCCCATTAATAATAATAATTTATTTAAATTTTTTTTTTTTTTTGAATTCATCGAAAACGAATGACATTTTTTTTTAAAGTTTTAAGTAAAATTATACAAGTTTATAAATTGTCAATATTGTTTTGTTCTAAAATTTCATGATCGATAAGATTTGTTTGATTGCTTTAATTAGGATCCCATTTATTCGCAATATTTCGAATTTATTTCAAATTGGTATCGAGGTTTTCTGAAAGTTTATTCGGATTCAAACAAAATTTAGTGTCAAAATTCCTTAAATGTTTTTTGCACCTATTTTGTTTTGCAGTGCCAAACTATCAGACAAGATAGCTTAATTACGAAAAAATATATATATATATTTTTATTGCCGCTTATGTATATTATTTTGGAGTTTAAATATTTTTTAAATGGTGTATAAAAATTTTTGATTGTTACTCACCCATGAGTAAGATTCCTTATAAATAATAATTTATTATTACTTTTTTTTGAATTTTCCATTGCATTCTGTTGTAATCATTTGAATAAAATTATCAAACATATTTTTCCAATTGTTTGTTAAAATTTAGCATGAAATAGTCATCAAAACAGATATGACAATGGTTATTTTAAATCATCACAAAAAAAGAAATGGGTTTATGTTTGCATTAAACTCACGATAACATACTGCATATAATAAGTCATGATTTAGAACGATTTTTATTAATTTTCGTTGGTTTAGAGCAACATAAACCGAGCATTGAAGTGTCTTCATCATTTTTTCAATAATTAGTGTGCGTTTTTGATGCCATTTTTAAATATCAATCAACCGAAAATGTTAAAAAATAAATATATTTAAAAATTTTCGTCATATTTTAGAGCATTAAAAGATTTTTTTGAAGTGAAATTACAAAGTGCCAAGTTGATATGAAATTTATTTCAAAATTATTTCATCGCGAAAGTAAATATTTTGCAAGAATTCCTGATGAAAAATATTTGCAAAAATATGTTAAAATTGATAAAATGTATCATAATAACAGAGAAATTAAGAATTTTAACATTGATTACAAAATGCAAGCCAAAATAGAATTGTGCTACAGTTTGGCCCTTTATAAGAACATATTTTAAGTAGCTTTACATTATTTTTGAACATACGCGGTTGTAATCGGCGCTTGCAACCTCGTGAGAAAGACAACCAACGTCATTGCTGCTGTATGCTACTCCAGTCGAGGAAGACAGCCAGACAAACATGGCGGATAGCATGAGAGCCGTGCTCTTTGTATTGCGCGTCGATCGTTGGAAAGTACAACTACGTCGGGTTAATTTTTCTAAGGCATAGTTAAATGTAATTCGATTACTTCAGTGAATTATTAACGTATTAATAACAAGTTTTAAACAGTAAGTAATCTCGATATTATTGTGCAATTATTCAGTCGTCACCGATCTTTCGGAACATTCCTCTGTTGAAGGAGAAAATGGCCGTCGTTCGTTCTGGTCATCGTCTGCCATTTTGCACACTTACGCTATTCCTATATTGTGATTTATTTTTAAGTAGTTGTGCCTAGAATCACAATTTCTTATGAAAATTATATAAGGAACTGTATTATTATCGTAAATTTAAAATATAAGGATCGTCGACATAAATTTCCTAACATTAAATCTCCAAGATGAACGAGGTTAGTCTCCTTTTTCATTCATAGTTTAATTAAGTATTTTGATTTAGTTTTATTGATACTATATATTTATTATATAATACAAACCACACCAGTAGTAAAATTTCGGTTGAGATAAAGTGCAGAGTCAAGATTCTTTATAAGAAAAGACTAGACTGCTAAGCCTAATTATAATGTATAGTTAAATCAAATAATGATATAAAAGATTATTTTATTATAAAATAATAATAATTGAATACATATATGATAAATTATAACCTGTTATGGTGATAGGTAATTCTGAAACAAATTTATTAAATACAGTTTGAGGTATCTTCTGTTAGAATTACATACTACTGATTATGTTTACAAACAAGAAATTGGTCAAATTAATATATTATTGAATTTGTACCAATGTAATTTTAAGGTTAAATGAGTCTCTATACATTTGACTTTCATTTGACCTTGTTAAATTTTCATTTTTAAGGGGACCCATTTTCAATATAACATCAAATATATTTTCATATCTTGTCTTTATAGTAACTTATGCATAGACTAAGGACTGTATTGAAACTAAATTAAAATAAATTAGTAAAATATAAAGCATGTTATGACTTCTAAATAATAAAATAATAAAGCACTTGAAAATTTAAACTAATAGACAATATTTTGTGTTTTATTATATTTTCAAGTTGAAATTAGACTTCAAATACTTTTTATACATGAGAAAGAATCAATAGAATAAACTTATTGAAGATCTATAAGAGAAACTACTTTAATTAAAGTGAAATAATTGATATTATTACTACATTATATATTTTCATTAAAATAAAAATTGTTAATAGGTTAAACTGGTTAATGATATCACATTAACATTAGAAATGAGTAATTTCATAAATTTTATACAAAACATAGGAAATAAGAATGATTATTTAATTTTTATCTCATATTTTCCAAGCCATTTTAGATGAATTCAGTATTTACGTGATTTTTGCAATATTAATCGACTTAATTCACTTTTAATCTTAATATGGTTGTGATGTTATGAACCAGATGCAAATGTAAGTCACTGCTTGTAAAAGTATAGATATAGCCATCATTATTAACACTCTTACATTAAATGATAATTTTTTTTATGATGATATTAAAACACGCTTGCAATAATAGAAAATTCTTTCCAATTTTTCATATTCTATTAATTCAGAAATATTTTGTTTTTCTGTCACATTATAAAAATTGTATGTTAAAAAATTGGAAAACTATTAGTTATAACAAATTTTTAATGAATAATATAGTATATAAAAGGTATAAGCTTTTAAAAATGCTTTTCTGTTAAAAAATATAATTACCATTAAATTATATTGTATTTCAACTAAATATATAAAGTTTGATTTAAAATATGATTATTTGTACATTTCATATAAAGAAAAAAACATCTTTAAAAATAAAATAGTCCATATTATATTAATATTGTATATTATTTTATATAAAACCTATAAAATTAAATAATATACTTTCGGAAGTAATGCTTTGTTTGATTTTATATTACAATTCGGTTGAGTTTTTGAAAAAATAAAAAAAAATAACTACTAGGCTATTAATGTCATTAATTATAGATTAAAATTTTAAAGAATTTCATAAGTCTTAGATATAATCAGTTTCAATCTTTTTTTGAATACAGATTTATTTTATTCTTGTTTAATTAAAATAATTCTTTAATAATTATATTATATTCAATTCAGTAATTTTACTTCAGTGTAATATTTTGTAATTTTGACAAGCATATAAAAACAAATGATAAATTTGATTTTTCATAAGAAAAGATGTTGCTACTTTATATTTGGGAATGATTGTTATAAATAATTTTAGTCAAAAATTCTATTTAGTCATAAATATCATTAATTTAGTTGCTTTTTGTAATATATTAGAAAAAATTTGTAGATAAATAAAAGTGTAAAATAATAAATTGTTTGTATTTTTTATAAAAATAATAAAACTTTCAATATTTATGCTATTATGATCCTTGTTAAAAAATTTATTAAAATTTTTGACAAGAACTTAAAAATGTGTGGTATTCATGTATGGTATTTTTAAAATTAATCAATTGATGACGGTTTTATTTAAAACATTGATATATATATGTATCGAATATATATATATTTATCAGTTCATTAATGTAAATAATGAATAAATTTTGTAATTTTCAAATTTTTCAATTTAAAAAATAATGAATATAGATTTATATTAAAATATAATTAATATAAATTATCACACTGTAATTATTTCATATAAAGTATGAAAACATTTAAGATGTTAAATATTTTATATGTTGAATTTACTCATTTAAAATTTTCTTTACAATATGATGGTTATACTAAAAAAATGATTGTTAATAAAAAAAAGAAAATCTATTATTTAATCAATAAGATATCATTAGTAATGAATATACAAAATTGAAATTGTTAGGATATTGTTTTGTCACATTTTGGTAGTATTAATAAAAAAAATATTGGAACATGACATCACTGTGTTATTTCTGTGTTTAAAGTTTAATATTGAATGCAAAAGCATCATTTTTATTCTGTATGTAGAACTTTTTAAACAGTACAGACAAAATATTAAGACAGTTCCATTTTTGATATAAATATTTAGTGCAGTTTGATGTCACTGAATAGAATATGATTTAGAATAAAAATATAAATAATTTTTTTTTATAAAATCTTTAAAATTACTTTTTCAAATGGTATTAAAATTTATACATAATTAATAATCAGTATTATTGTTTTAATTTTGAATAATTCTATAATAATAATAATAATAATAATAATAATAATAAATTAAGAATAGAATATTGCAGAAACTATTCACTAAACTTTTGTAATTAGCTATATTTAATATATAGCTATCTAAAGGATAGAAAATATAGCAAACAATACTTGGTTAATATCTAGGAATAGCCTTAAATACAAAAATAAATGAAAATTGTAAAAAATTAATCTATTTTTAATATGAAGAAAATGTAGTTTGCTGGTCTTTTTATTAGTTTTTTTGTTGTGAATTTAAATTTATCACAAAACAGTCAAAAGAAAAATACAATTTGTAGAATAAGATGGTTATTTACAATTTATATCTTATGGATTTTTAAATATGGAAAAATTTATAATTAAAAAGATTAAGAAAACATTATTTTTTATTAAATTTGTTATGAGTTATTTTCTTTAAACAGTAAATCTTATGTGTGATCATATTATATAATTATTTCCAGAAAAAAAAAATAATTTGTGTATTTCTTTGAAAAAATTTTTTAAGTATGTAAAATATTGCAAAAAATATATTTCTAATTTTGAGATTATAAAAAATTTCAATTGAATTTCTCGTACATTTTAACTTCAAATATAATTTGCAATGAAAAAAAAATTGAATATCCAAAATCCTAATAGTCTTGACCATTTTTTTTTTTTTTATGAATGTAAATTCTTTTAAATTTTAAGAATGCATACCAATAATAATATTATCTTCAAGTCTAGCAATTTTAAGATCGAGTTCAGAAATAAATTCGAAAAAAATTGAATATAAGAAAAATGATGAGAAATATAGTTTTCCAAGTTTATATATATAGAAATTATAAATTGAGCTAAATTTTGTTTTACCAAGATTCCAATCAAAATAGATCTATAAAATTATCAAGAAAATTTTAGAATGTAAGTATTTTATATATTGTTTCTCATGAGAATATTACAAATTATTCACTGGAACAATTTAAATAACCTACACTTACTGAAAGTACATTACTCAGATTTATTATAAGCTTTTGCATATTTTTGACGCAAGTTTATCAATGCATATTCTTTGATAAAAATATCACAATATTTCTGATAAATTATATTCTTTCAAGATTTTTTAAATATTGAACTAAAGCAATTGTTGTGTGTTAAATTTATATATATATTCATTCTATATTTATGCATTTTTCTCAGAAATGTTTTCAAATGAAAGTAATTTGAAATGAAATAACCAATCAATTGGAATGAAACTATATTTTTCCCCATAGACTGATCATGATACTTTTCATAAATGTTAATTTTTTTTGAATTTTTCAAATTTAAATAATTTTGCAGATTGCATTATTAATTGATTAAAAAAATAATTTAAAAAAATTTACTAACTTATCATAAAGAATATACACATATTATAAAATGTTTTATTTCACCAGACCTGTAGCATTTTTTTTTTCCCCCATTTAGAAGTGCTAAAAATACTTTTTACTAGAATTTTAAAAAGTTTTAAAAAAATTAAGACCCATTTTGAGAACTTTTTTAATTTGACATTTTTCATTTTATATTTCTGTTTAAATTTTATTATAAAATTTGCTTGAAATTATTTGTAATGATTACTAAATTGCTTAGAAAAGCAAAAATTGAAAATTATATTTAAGTATCTAAATTTCAAAATATATTTAAATTATAATTTACAAGCTTTTCCTAAAAGTTAACACACTTAAGCATATACAATCAGCTCCAAAAGGGAAAAAAATTTTTGAAATTCAAAAGTTAGAATCATAAATTGTATTCAATATTTTTAAAATATAACATTTCAGAATTTGTATTCTTTAAAGAATTTGAGGCAATGGTCTAAAATTCATTTCGTTCAGAGAGCCACTTACATGTCTTTTGTTGGTTGGAGGCTGAATTTAATATTTTACGAAGAAAAAGAATTTTATATATAGTAAATAATCCGAAAGTTGATTATTTGAACTGTTTACCGGTAATTTTCTTAATGGTGCATCAGTTCGTATACAAAATTATAAAACAATTGTAAATAATAGAATTTTTTCAATACAAAATTTCAACTTCAAATTTTAAAAATGATTGTTTTTTCTGAATTTCAAAACAAATTTATTAAAATATTTTAAGTTTAAAGTAATTTTCAAGTATTCGTGAAAATTGGCAGTCTTTTTTTCCTGAGTTTCTTCTGTATACTCTGTGATCTTGTGATTATAATAAATTTAATGTAAACTGAAAAACAAAGCATAATGGGTTATAAGTTTGAGACCACTTGTTTAAGTTAAAGATGACTAATTCATTGGTTGAAAATGTTTCTTTAAGAGAATAACTTTATATATTTTTTCCTTTTAGGGCTGATTGTGTATATATATACAAATTTATAAAAAAAGTTCTTTTTTAATTCTTATTTTTTTTTTTTTGTTTGTTATTGAAGCTATGCAAAAATTCAAAAGTATGGTTTCAGAAAAAAAAATGGAATTACAACAAAACATATTCTTTTACTTTCTGTATGCATTAATATATATCATATAGTAGACTGATTTTGTTATATTTAGTGTATTATTTGTGAAGAAATTAAAGGATGCACAAACAAAAATAACTCATGCAGAGAGAGAGAAATTACAGACAAATTTTTTCAATATATGGTTTTATGTCCTGAATTCAAAAATTATTTCCAGGCTTTTTAGAATAGATTGAAAACATAAAATAACAATAAAATTAAATATAATTTTTATGATTGTTATATTATATTATCCTGTATGCCTGTGATTTACAATTAGTAGTCCATTGACTGCATGCAGCCCTTGAAACTTTCATTATAGTACTAAATGAAATGAATTTTTATGAATGAAAAATTCTTTTTTGCTGTACTAGTAAAAATAAGATAGCCTATCACTAAAATGTTTTTTAATTTAGATATATACTGTAGAATGACAATTAAATAGTTAAAATGATGCAAATTGATAACAATCACAAAACCAAAATATTAATTGGATAACCATCAAATACATAGAGCTTGAAAGGTTTGGAAGATTGAACAATTACTTTTGTGTAGATATTTACCACTATTAAATGAATCTTTATAAAGTGAAAATATCTTTATTTCTTACATAAAGAAAAAAAAGTAAATAACAAATATATTGGAAGAAATAGTTATATCTATAAATGGTTCAGGATTAATTTTTTTCACTGCCAGAATATTATCTGTTTCTTTATGATACATATTGTTCAAAAGATACAGATTAGCAGCATGGAAATATCAATTTTCCACGCATTGATTCTGAAATTGAATCCAAGTCTAATTTTTCAGAGACTAGGCCCTTTCATTCCTTGTCTGACTGATCTCACCATGGATATTTCAGTTCAAATATTTAATGATTTGGAATTGTAACATCATTTAGTAAGTAGACAGTGATTGAAAAGTAGTAATAAAAATAATAATGAATACAATTCCTATACTTTCATTACATGTTGCTTATTTATTACTACTTTTGCAATTCAAAATTTGTAATATTACATATTTTTTATAAATAAAAATAGTCTAGAATATTATAACTGCTGAAAATTTTTAACATACTACTAAAAAATAATTTTCAAAAAATAAAAATATCATTTTATTTATTTTATTTTGTGAGAGTTGCCAGAAAGTAATATCCAAGTTTATTTCTCAATACTTAAATTGAAAAAATTTGAGAGTTATACTTTGAAATGTATACTTTGTATCTAATCTAATCTCTATTTGAATTGCATTATACTATCAACAGATAATTGCCTACAGAGCTTGTCTTAGGCTTCTTCGTGACTCAAGCAAGCTGAACTTATTCAGTCTCAGCCCAGAGTTTTTTGAAATATTCAACCTTTGAAACCTTACATATTTTTAATTTTAATACTGAACTTAAGCAGGCAGCCAGATGGCTATATGGAAATATATTGCCAGCCATCTGAAGAATCCAGATTCAATTTTCTTAGGTTCCATATATCCAAGATTTTTTTCTTAAGAAGGGTTTGAGCCTAATGTTCATCATCTCAGCTGAACCACTGCAGATGTGGCCAGCCTGTGATGGACTCCTAGCTGGCTTGCTGTTTATATTCTTAAAAAAATAATTCATATTCTTGAAAAATTTTCACTAGATTTCTGAAAAATCACTTTATATTAGGGAATTTTTTTTTTTTATTCTGAATAATTTATTCATTTTCCTGTTTTCCCATTGTTGGTCAATTGTATGCTTATGTGAGTTGCTTACTACTATGAAGAATTTGGTTCAGTTCTGAATCCTTCACCTCCAGTTTTTCCAGAGGGTCCAGATCTTATCTGTTAAGCCTAATCCTTCAATCTCATGGTTGACTGTCACATCTGTTGGCTAGCTTGGGTTAGGTTTTAAAATGATCATTGTCAAACATATTCCTAGTGAGATTTGATAGCTTAATAAAAACTAACCTAACAAAATAGCCCGTTTTTTCATTTGTAAATTGGAAAATCATACTGTCTCAGATATATACTGGGTACCTCCTGATACTTGATGCCTTCCTCGACCACAACTCATTGCTAGTATCTTGAACTGGCCCTGAATATATATATTCCTTTTTTAGTACTAATTCTTGATCTGTTCATATATTCATATCCTCACTATATAAGTCATTATCCTTCTTAAATCTCTTCATGAATATCTTTCAGCAATCCAAATAAGTGAAAAATCTGACAGAGTGAGATTTTTCACTTATTTGGATTACTGAAAGACCAAGATTTTTTGGTGATTTCCATAGTTTTTAAAATTTGTGAGCCCATGCATTGTCACAATGAAGTAACATTCTCTGGGATTTTTATGAGAATGAAACATTTGTTGAATGTCTCAAATATCTTGATATAAGCAAGTTCAACTTGTGTTGCTTTATTGGGCCTATATTTCAATTGACTAAAAACTATACAACCCAAAACCAAGAAAGAACCAAAAGACTTGGTTAATATGCATGATCAATTATAAGGTGTTTGCAAAGTTCATGAAACATTACAAATGGCTGTATTTTCAGAGACAGAGACATGCATTTGAATGATTATAAAATGAAAAATGCAGTCACTGAATTATGTTTCCACATCTTAACAAATGTTCAGTTTAATTGTAGAGGAGCACAATTAACCCATTCTATATTAGGTAGAAGCTTAGAACTGTTAATAGAAGTCAACTACTATATTATTAGAAACCTAGAACTATGTTAGTAGTATATCTAGAAAGTATGTTAAAAGGAAACTTATTTTAAGTTAGTAAAAGACTTACGACTATATTAGTACCTAAAACTAATAACTATATTATTTCATTCCTTTTCCTCCCCTTAATTTTTAATTAAAAAAAAGTGTGTTAGCAACTTAGCATTCATCTATTCTATAGTTCAATTTGGCTCATATCCTACTTACCATATTGGATAACTGTGTCAATGGAAGTTGTGATGTGGTATTATAGATTCTGGAGATCCTGTGATAGAGATGGTATAAAGACTTTGTCCTCCACATAATCCCACAAGAGGAAGTCACATGGGATCAAATCTAGTGACCTTGGTGGCCAACATATCAGTGTCTAGTCATGTGCCAAGACATGGTCAATGCTGCAATTTCTTGTTCAGATATACATGAACATAATTGTGGAAATGTGATGGAGTGCTGTCTCAATAGGATGAAGTTCCTGCTGTCAGTCACCAGTTGTGGCATGAGCTACAATTATAACATGTCCAAAAATGATGTTCCAGTAACTGTTGCCTCAATAAAGAAAAAGGGGCCATATATCTTGTGTGGCATGATGCAGAACATGTTGATTTTTGGTGAGTCCTGAACATGTTCAACTGTAGGATAGGTGTTTTCTAATCTTTATATGCTAACATTATGGTGGTTTACTTGTCCTGAAAGGTGAAAGATTACCTCATCACTAAAGATTAACTTGCTATTGAAATTCTCTTTCATGTGTTGTTGAATTTCAATGTAGAATGACAAGTGCAATTCTTTATCATTAGAGATAATTGCTTGCAGGAGCTACAATTTGTACAGCTTCACTTATGTTTATAGAGGATTTTTTATACTGTGATGTTGAGCTCCTAGCTTGCTCTTTGAGTGGACTTTGTGGGACTATGCTGAAAAGTCTCCCTCACTTGTTCCAGCTTCTCTTATGATATGCCAAGTTGGCCCAAACGCTTACTATCACAAAACCTTCCTCTTCAAATTCCTTGTACCATTTCATTATGCTATTGTACTTGGGATGGATTCTTTCAGTGTTTGGCATAAAACACTTTTTGCAAACTCACAGTGGAATTATAGCAAACAAATTTAAGCACACAAAATGCTTTCTCCATCTATGTTAGCACCATTTTCCACATGTGAATGTGGTACTATCAGTGGCCACCAGCAGAACTATGACAGATTGTGTTAAAATTAATAATTCGACGAGTACATCTTTTATTTTATAATTCTTCAAATGAATATCTATGTCTCTCTATGAAAATATGGCTATTTGTAATATTTCATGGATTTTGTGAGCACCTATATAGAAATTGATGATATATATATATATAACAGACTTACAGAAATTAGAAAAGGTTTCAATCTTTCTGGGTCATTGTCCTGAAAGTCTTTATTTTGAATGGTAGAGTTACTGAATTCCAAATATTTTATAGGTATATTTATAACAATTCTAATCAATGGCATTTCAGGGTAAGGAATTTTTCCAAAATAACATTTATCAAATCTTACCTAAGATCAAACATGCTCCAAGATAAACTCATCAACAGATATTCTTGAAATATTATCTATAGAATATGATAAAGCAAAAAACTTAGTTTCAACAATTCTTTGAAAGAGTACAGATATTTGAAAGATTTTTTATAAATATAGTTTTCTTTTAACAAGTTTTATGTCAAGATATAAGCTAATAAATATAGACATTGGTTAATTTTTAATATAATGCTATAGCATATATTCCAAATACCAAATCTTAAATATAGATGGCCCTATTAAAATTATTCAAATTAGATTTAGCTTGAAAACATAGAAAATTATCTACATCAGAAATTTTCAAGAAAGATTTTTGTGCAGCCTCAAAAAATTGCTGGTGGCCACAATAATTTATGTTTCCTTTTATAACCATATTCACCATCTCAGGTTAGGGTTAGGATAACAATCTGGATTAATCTGGCACAATGTAGTTGGTGTCTGATGGATGCTGTGCTATCTATTATGCTATATAAAAATTTTCAAGGTCATGCAAACATTTTCAAAAATTCTCTACCTACTGGATTTTCAAATTGGATTCAATTGCAATAAGCATATTTTGCATTGCATTTATGGTTTCAGAGAAAAGAATTCAGTGGAGTTTCTCAGAAACCAACTACGCTTTCTACTTTGACGATTTTTTCCTGTGAAGATTTTTTCTTTATATTTGATATATTTTTTAAATTTTCTGTTTTCACCTTATAGGGTACTATAATATATGACTGTTTGTTGAAATATATTATTTTCACAAAAATTAGAAGCACTATGACACTTAAATACACAAAAATTAGTGCTTCTAATTTTTGTGTATTTAACTCATGACAGCGTATATTGGTGTTTATATAAGTTATATTATTTTCTTTAAAATTTAATTTTTTCTGAAGTTTTTTTTTTTTTTGAACATATCCACTTTTTACATTATCAAGTTTTTTAGATAAGAAAAACTAAGCACCATAAGCAAAGAAACTATTTTAATACGGTAAAACGTTTTCGGGCTATAGGGAAA
>WUQG02141892.1:0-24015 GCA_011317285.2 Androctonus mauritanicus | reverse complement strand
AATCTATATACATCGCTGCCCCGCTATACTTATCCAATATGGCGGTCGGTTTCCTCAACTGCTTCCATTCAGGCGACGGGGAGATGCGCACTCTACTAATAATATCTCTATGGTAAATACTAAATGCGACTCCTGTCGGTAGTCGGTAAAATCAAAATATAGTTTGCGATTTGTCAATTTAGCAAATAATGTGGCAATGTCGGAAGAAGAATGCGAGTCTAGCTCATCTAAAGTGTGTTAGCTTAACCTAGCTCTCACCGTTTGACATTTTAGGTTAATTTGGGTTAATTCGGTAGGCTCCCAAATAGTGTTAGCCCATGATCCGCCCCTGCTGACAACAACGTTATGGCTTTCTCTTATCTGCATCAATTAAACTGTCTGTCTGGAGGCCGGTATTATTCCATTCCGCATTTTGGCGCTTATAAAAAAAAAAATTTATCACAACTTAATCCGTTCAATGAATAATTTTAAAAACTAACGATAAAAGTATTTTTGTTATTATTGCAATTGCAAACAAGATAGAAGATATTTATGAAGAATCTTTCCGTAAATCCCGTTTTGTCTGGTTGAAAGCATAAAATGTCGATAATATTCGCATTTTCGTTGGAGAATATTTAGTGACAAATCTGTTTACAAAGGTTGCTTTGAACATTGTTGAGATGAGTAATGGAAACGATAGCAACTCGAGTAAATAGATGACTTTCGGAAACTGGATTTATCATTAAGATTTGCTGTTATTTCAGGTAGTTCCTGGTATATAAAATGGCTCTTACGATATTAAATTTCGTGTGGATCTAGTTACGGAAAACATGGAATTTGATTGCTGATGGATATATATTTCTTCAGAAATTAATTGTTGCCATCGTTGTAGTTATAAAATGGTTTTATATTTTTTTAAAATTGTGTCTTAATTTATTTTATTTTATTTTTTTTTTTTAGCTTGACGTTTTATTCATTAAATTCTTCAGATTAAATGTAAAAAAAAAAATCTAGAAAAATATATAATTCGATACCAATAAAAACGATAT
This sequence comes from Androctonus mauritanicus, assembly GCA_011317285.2. Taxonomy (NCBI): domain Eukaryota; kingdom Metazoa; phylum Arthropoda; class Arachnida; order Scorpiones; family Buthidae; genus Androctonus; species Androctonus mauritanicus. Next base: position 22,987 of record WUQG02141892.1, on the reverse strand, counting down.
TGCAACAATTGCTATCTAATTAAAATCGATTAAAATTTAGCTCGATTTTTGTTAGGCAAACCGGAAATCTGTATAAAATAACAGGAACGTAATCTTATCGATTAATCCATTGATCAAAATATCGGAGGATATTATTATAACAAATATTATCAATCTCCTGAATGGAACAAAGCGGTGACCGGATACAAACATCGAAGCAGACTTTTTTTTTTTTTGTTTTGTTTCAAGAATGATGAATTAATGTTAATGTTTAATAATCACAAATATCATTTAGATAAATATTTCAATCCTCAAAAAGATTATTTTATTTTATTTTTTATCAGTAAGAAACTTTGTTTTAATTTTTTAAATATTAAAAGCGCACCTTTTAGTTCGATATTTTTAGTTATTTTGATCATTTTTCAGCATGAAAAAAATATCAGAGGTAAATAAATTATTATGAAGTTACTATGCTACTTATGTATATTAATGTTGCTAATAACGAATCTTAGTCGATGAATGATTAATGTACATAAGTAGCATAGTAACCTCATGGCACTTCTATGAAGTACTATGAAGTTACTATGCTACTTAGGTGTATTAATGTTATTACAATAGTATATACATTTTTTGTTATTTAAAATGCAAAAATTCGATGCAGAACAGCTAAAAACATTTACTAAATAAATTTTTTTTTTCTTGAGTATTTTTAGTTAGTTCGTTCTACGTGTAAACTTTCTAATACGTCAATAAATGATGGCAATTTAACGACTTTTATCGTTTAAAAATGACAAGATGCGTAAAATTGCCAATTAACAGACCTTAGAAACGGGTTTTATTGAATTTTTTTGTTAAATATCTAGTCGACTTTTACTATTTTATCGTTTTAATTATAAATCGACTGTCGGTAAGTCGAAAACAGAGATTTCTTTCGAAAGAGAGAGGGGGGAGGAAAAAATGAAGCGATAATAACATTCATTGGATAATATTTATCTGAAGTTGAGGTAATAAGACGGATTCAATTAATAAATGATTGATACTCCAGTGCTGGCAAGGGAATAAATTATTGAGTCAATGCTACCAAGGGAATATACTCAAGTGCAACTTCTTAAATTTATTATTCATAGAAGAGGGAAGTTTCCCAAGTCCTAACTGCTACAATTAAGTTAGTAAAGATCAGATTATTGTTGCTGATCCTCTTTTCTCTAGATTACAAAAGATCGGCCAAACTTCAATCGAAATTTAATTTAATTTAAATTTAATATTTTAATTATTTAAATATTTAAATCGATTTTAGAAACCTGCAAAGAAAAATATATAGACTATATATTTTAATTATTAATGTATTTTTAAGCGTACGGATGCTGATAAATTTTATTCTATAGAATATTTTCGTGGTGGAAAAAAAAAATCAATTCGTATTTTCTAAGAAAGATTTTCCGTCTGATAATATGTAAATAAGTTAAATTCGCACACCTGTTAAGCATTCATAATCTAAACATGCTACCGTACTGACTTTTAAGAATTAATTTTATGAAGAGGAAAAAAAAATGTGATGTGGTTATGATGCTTCGTAACTGATTCGTTATAAATATAATTAAAATAATTAAAAAAATTGGCAAAAAAAAAAAAGAAGTGTCTTCTGGAAAATTTTCGTGATATAAAAGTTACGGGTGATAGCAAAAGAATATGGATTAGTGTAGAAGACTTTTGTGCATCTCTGTGGAAAATACAATACTCGAGACGTATGAAAGCGGTCGAGATATATAACCAAGCATATAAGATAAACTTGGCAGAATGATATAGAAAAAAGAATGACAGATATAAGAATTATGATCGTATCTCAGCTGATAAAGAGGTGTTATTTTATGGATGAGTGAACTGTATAATCAAGAATCCATACTGATCTGTTTTGCGGCTCAAGAATTATCATTATTATCCTCTTATCGGAATATAGAAACAGGATGATGTTTTGACTTTTTTGCTGTAAAAAAAAAAAATTAAAAATTAAAAATGGATTCGAATATTTCGTCATTAACTATTTAAAATTCCGAAAACACAAACTTTAAAAGAATAATATAAAAAATGAGATTTTTTTTATATTATTTTCAAAGACAAAAATCCCATTTTCATGTTATCAATTTTTTTTTTTTCTTCCATGAAACAAAACTTGATCACACAATCGAATCTTAACGTTACATCTAGTAGAGATCAATATATGAAATAAAATATTTATTAACATCCAGAAATAAGTTATAAATAAAATATTTCTTTAAGATTGTTTGTTATTTTGTCTGTACAACATTAATATTAAGAGAAGCATTGTTTGGAAAGAAGAAGAAGAAAAAGAAAAATAAAGTTTTATATATATATATAAACCTGTTGCCTGCAGTTCTAAATATTTTTTCTCTATAGAGAACTAGCATTAATGTTAATGTAGAAACTACAACGATAGTAGTAATAGTTTTTATTATTATTATTATTATTATTGTTATTGTTATTTATTATTTAGAAAACAGATTTAAAAGCAAGGGATGGAAATTTTAGATGACCATGAAAATAATCTTTTACTAATGTAGAAGTTTGCGATGATAGAAAACATTATTCCATTAAAATTTCATTTTTTTTTTTTTAATGCAGAGTATAAATATTAAACTTTATATTGCATATATACATTTAAAATAATAACAATTTAATTTTATTTAAAAAAAAAAATTTATATTCTACTTTTCTATGTTTCTAAATTGTTGGAAACATAGGAAAGTAGATGCACCAATCTGTCATATGCTTTTTTGTCTATATTAAAACCCACGAAAACCCACTCTCGTCGAGACCAATTGTAGGAAAAAAGGACTTTCCCTACGTATAATAAATTTTTAGATGAGTCTGACAGATCTACCATGATAAACTCATCAGTACTTAGGAGACTACCAGACATATCTCTCGAAGAAGGCAACTGGCTTACAACATATGATTTTGATAGCTCTTCCCTCCGTCTAGTTACAGGTTTTTTTTTTTTTTTTTATTGGAAAATATATCGCAAGCGAATAAAAAAAAAAAAATGTGTTTGCTTATTACTTGTATGATGTATTTAAATGTTGTTTTATAAATATTAGTTTATGTAGGTAATTTATCATTAATTATAATGTTTGAGAAAGTATCGAAATTAATCAATCAAAACGTAACAGCGCATCAATAACTATAGTTAAGTAACGTATAAATCAGAATTTGTTTTCTCTGGAGGAGATTTAGTGCATTCGGGTGGAAAATATTACCACCGGATTTTAAAATATTCCTGATCCCTGTCAGATGCTAACTTTTTTTTTTTTTTTAAATCGATGGCATAAAAATGAAATAAGCAAATTAAAATTTAAAGTTTTATCACCGATGAAAAACATCCAGGGTGAGTTATAAATTTTAAATAATGCGATATGTTGGAGCTAGAACATCCTGTACAAAGTTACAAGTGATTAGAAACCAATAACCGGGCAGCTGTTCTTCCCCAAGGGGCTTTACCATTCCCCTTTGTCTCCAAGCCAGGATGGAAATTGGCACACGCCATAGGTGACCATTAATCATGTCACGTGACAGGTGAAATCTAGACTGTGGGTAATTGAGTGGAGTTTTCCCTTTATGACAGTTGGGTAGAGAGAGAGAGAGACGAGATCAGTTTACTAGAATAGATGAGGAAGATCGATTTATGCGTAAAAAATATATTTTCAATGGTAATTTTTATAGATAAAACTTTTGCATGAAACTTATTACGTTGATAAATAGGTACGATAGAATTATATTTTTACCTTTTGCATAAATTTCGATAAGAAAACTTTCGTATCTAAAACGGCAGCTTCCTTCCGAATACTTTAATTATATAATACAACGAATTATCGATTATAGGAACCGGATTTATATTTTGGTATCCGCTTTTATTGCTTATAATTTATTATTATCATCATTTTTTTTTTCTCCCTCTTTGCATCGCATGGAGATCGGGAAGCCGGTAAGATTAAATGAGAAACAGTCGGGAGCAGCATGTTTCATTGAAAGGGACACGACTTGATAAATTTTAGAAACTGCTGGTTTTGCAATGATGCATTATTCACCCCACACAGATGTTTCTTTTTCCCATTTCCGTGTAAAATATGTTCAGCAAAGCGCCAGATTTATTTTAATGTTCAAAGAATGGCTCCATAATTCTAATTTGCGTTACGCATTATGCTTTCGCAAACGTATGAAATATCCCTAACGACTCTAATTTCTAAACGGTGACGTATTAATTATAAAGACGTCAACTGATGTCATGGCAATCAATAGTAACTGGTAATCTAGCAGTAACTACTTTCTCCGAGATGCAGGTCATCATCGAAGATGCCAACAAACCTCCAGCATTACAAAAAGATGCCAATAATATCAGTCGGAACGAGATCAACTAGAGTTAACCTGTGTGTTGGAGCGCTGATCATCAGCATCCACGAAATTCTCTAGATACTGTCGCTTGATTAATAACGTTTCCATAAAGACTCTTCAGCATTCATTTACGTTTACTGGATACAGTTCTCCCTCCTTAAATATTTACAATTCTATCTTCGCTTATCTAGCAAATCAGGATTAAACATTCACATGTTTCATAAATTAACAATATATTGTAACTATACAATTTTATCACCTAGCAAAGCCGATGTGTGTTGCAATAGCTCTGCTTTACTTATGTATGAAAACGTCTTTAAAAATAAATCCGGAACATTCGGTAAACAAATTATAATTTAATTAGAAAATGAAAACGAATATAACCGAACTAGATATATATATATACACACACATATATATGTATTAATACACGTTAAGACAACAGCTTGTAGAAATTAATATTGTTGTAAAGTCTTTAATTAAATGCTTACTTTAAGTACATTTTAGTTGAATGAAGTCTGAATCAATTCGAATTTTCGATTAATAAAGATTAAATTCTTAAAATTAAAAAAAAAGGAAATTAATTTGATACCTTACACGCGTACATTAACGCCACTTATAGGCTATATATTTTTTTTAACTTCGTCTCTACTGTTTCTTACGTAAATTGGACAATTAAAACTTTTTAATTCTGGTAGAAAACACGATTATTTACGAAGGAACAGCATTATCTTTATGTTTTGAATAAATTTCAGTTGTCGGAAATGTTATTCGTGTTCGAGTTGTTTGCTTATTCGTCTCTCTCTCTCTCTCTCTCTCTGTCTGTCTCGAAAGAATAGCAAAAGAATCACAGTCTTTAATAAAGACGGAATTTGATTAAATTATGGAAAAAAAAAAACGAATGAAAGAAAAATTAAACAAAAGACGAAAGTTTTAAAACAAATATTTTTATATATATTATTGTTTAAAAAATTTGTCTGTACGAAAGTTTATAAAATATAAAAATTAAATATTATCGTCATTAAAAATAAGGCGCACATCTCGGAAAACAAATTGAGTTATCTCTCGTTTAATTTTATTTTCTTTTGTTTTCTTTTTTAATTTGAATAATTATTCGAAAGAAATATTTAAATTTTTGTTGCGATTCTTCGATGAAAATTTTATATTGACGAATTTTTTTTTTTCTTCTTCTTATGTCTTTTATTGTTAGCGTAAACAATTTACATAAATCGAAAATAGCGAAGTAAAAATATGCATTTATACATATATATATATATATATTTTTCTTATCTAAATATTTTTTATTTTTTCTTATATATAAAAATATAGTTGGCGGAACATTTTCTCGACTTCGATTCTGTAGAAGCAATGTTTACACGATTTCTATATTGAGTTTCTTAAAAAGCTTTTCTTAAAGCAGGTTGTGGTCTTTACACTTCACTTAACATCTCGCTTATGTTCCTATAGAAGCACTAGCCGAAAGAAAATCTAATACAACTAACATTCCACCTTATATCCCAATTCATATTTTTCACATTTCTGTATATATAAAAAAAAAAAAAAAAAATTTTTCCGATAAAAAAACACTTTGTCAAAAACATGATTTAAACATTCTAGTAGAAGATAAAAAATAAAAAATGCAGAAAAATTTTATAACCGACTTATGTTGTTAAAAAACGAATTTTATGAAAAGTAAAAGTTATATTTTTTAAACGAATTGTCCGTTTGGAAAATGTTAAGTGTGTATATTTGTATTTTTTTCCTTTTTTTTTTGGAGATAATGCAACTTTAAAAAAAAAGAAAAAAAAAGGTAAAGAGGATAAAATTTCGATGAAAATTAAGTTCTAATATTTTCTTAAATAACTACTCTCTGACAGAAATGTGTATAATTATACAAAACAGTTAATTAATTGCTATTTTTTAATTTCTTATATTGTCTTAAAGTTAGCTTAGATGTATTTAGTTGCGACGCCATTTTACCTCTTACATATTTACAGTAGATTCCCATATAACGCTGGAAGTAACACGGAACGCGACGAAAATTTGCGACTAATATTCATACAACGCTATAAACAGTCGCCTATAACGAGTAAGATAAAATTTTAACGTTACTTATAATATCCTGTTTGGAAAATGTTAAGTGTATGTTTGTAATTTTTTTAGAGATAATAAAACTTAAGAAGAAAAAAAGGTTAAGAGGATAAAATTTCGATGAAGATTACGTTCTAATATTTTCTTAAATAACTATTCTCTGACAGAAATGTCTATAATTATACAAAACAGTTAATTAATTGCTATTTTTTAATTTCGTATATTGTCTTAAAATTAGCTTAGATCTATTTAGTTGCGACGCCATCTTACCTCTTACATATATATATATATACATACAAACAGTAAACTTCCATATAACGCGTTTTCCTATAACACGAATTTGAATAACGTGACAATAAAAGTTGGACTAGTACTCATACAACGCTATATAGTCCCAGATAACGCGTAGGGATAAATTTTTTAAACATTACTTACCCGATACTTATAATATTCGTTCATTATAATTAAAAACCAAACGATGTTTGTTTCGTTTCCATGACAACTTTAACAACTTTTTCGTCGGGTTATACGAATCCGCGTGTTCGGATTCCGTATTATACGGAGTCTATTTGTATATAATATATTTTATAATTTACTTAATTGTATTCTGTTTTGTTTTTTCTTTATTAAAAGAAACCTTCTTTAAAACAAGTTAATTAACATTCTTCACACAATAAAATCATATTCGAAACTAACGCACATCTCATTAGCAATATATCATCGGTGTTGGAACTCGGAGACAAGTTTAGATTTGCATAAAATCGTCTGATAATATAACGCGGAATATAAGATGGCGTCGCAACTAAAAACATCTAAGGTAACTGTATAATTTTATATATTCATTTTTTTTCCGACACGTTAATTTTTTTTTTAATCTTTTTTCTTCGTTCAATTTTTGGCTACAGAATTGATTCTTATAACTTCAGCAATAACAACAACAAAAAAAAAAGTTTTTCCCCCTTTCACTTTTTCCTTTGTTCAATTTTGACACGTTTGCTCTTTTTTTTTCAGCTCTTCAATATGTAACGCAAAGTAAGGAAAATATTAAAGCAATAACAAATTTTACATAATAAAAATTCCACTTTCTTTCTTTCTTAAGAAATAAAATAAAATAAAAATTGCGATAGAATACAAATTAATCAAAAATTCAAATTAAAAAAAAAAAAAAAATTTAAAAATTGAGATATATATATATATATATTTAAATTATTATTTTCATCGCTAAATTTGAAATTTTTCTTTAGATCATGCATAAATTTAGATAGATAAATCATTAATATTTATTAATATCTGACTCATTAATTTTAAATAAATTATAATTTATTTTTTTAATTATTTTTATTTTTATTTTTTTTTAAGTGAAGTAAATAGTTTTGATTACGATTTCGAATAAATTGCAACTAGTTGTTTCTTTTTAATTCCTCTGAGAAAATTTTTAATATATTTTTCTCCTCGAAAAATATAAATTAAATTTCATTAGTGTACGGTTTCAATTATTAAAAAAATATATATAAAAAAAATAATAATAATAATAATAATTTTAATTCTTCATTTGCATAGCGGATTACATCATCCAAATAATCCTAAAAATTCCAAAACTAGCCAAAATTCCCCTAGTGATTAATTTTTGAATTAACTGATAAATAAATAATTATTAATTTGGCAGTTAGTTCAAAAATTAATCACTAGGGAAGTTTTGGCTAGTTTAGGGTTATTTAAAAAATAATAATCAAATATTTTTGTTTAAAAAGTTATATTAAAAAGGAAAATATGTAAATATCAATCATATAAATTTTCTCAGCAAAAAATATATATTCTCAGCTAAATTTACTCAGCTAAAGTTACACGGGGATTACACGATCAAAATAACCCTAAACCAGCCAAAATTCCCCTAGTGATTAATTTTTGAATTAACTGCCAAATTACAATAATAATTATTAATTTGGCATTTAATTCAAAAACTAATCACTAGGAGAGTTTTGGCTAGTTTAGGGCTATTTAAAAAAATAATAATCAAATTTTTTTTGTTTAGAAAACTATATTAAAAAGGAAAATATGCAAATATCAATCATATAAATTTTCCGAACAAAAAAAAATATATACTTATACATATTCTCAGCTAAATTTACTCGTAAGTTTTAACTAAGTTTATAAAGTAATCGTTTCGTGCGAATAATAAATTTTTCAATTCTTCATTTTTTGAAACAATATATAATATTCAAAAAGTTCTTTAAAGTTTACTCTCGGTCGAAGATAAATTATTCTTCTCTCTTTATTTTTTCTTTCTTAAAAAAAAAAAAACAAAACAAAATTGATAGAGGGGGAAAAAAAAAGATATAACAAAAATAACGAATGAGTCGCGCTACAAAATTTCTGTTTTGGCTTTCTATAAATTAGCGATTTTTTTTCTTTTCTTTCTTTTTTTTTTTTTTTTTTAATTAATTTTTCGTGAAAGGATCAACGTAGACAAGAATTCATATATAATTTTAAGCGAAAACCGTACATTAAGTTTACTCGATTTTTAATAATTAAAACGTCGTAAAAACGTCCGAAATAATTGATAAAGTGTTATTGCGTAATTTGTAGTTTCTGGAAGCGAAAATAAGCGTTAATAAATAAATAAATAAATAAAAGAGAGTGGCGATTTGGCTTTAAATTACGCAAATCCCCCGCATACAGAAGAAAATTTACTGCCATAAGTTATATTAAGTTATTACAATAAATCTTCCTCGTCTTTGTTTGTGTGGAAAATTCATGTCGCGTGTGTGGCATTCGTGTCGCGTCGCGAACCAATGCGACAGTAACGCAAAAACAGCTAGATGAACGTTCCCAGAAGTAACCATAACCGTGTTAAGCGTGATATTTCTCTCTTTTTTTTTTTTTTTACTTCCCAAGGCCATGATTTATCAATACGATTGATGTTATTCTTTTATTATTACAAAGTTATCTTGGTGCCAAACGTGGCATTCGATCGCTTCTTCAGTATCCATCTTTATCGAATTTAAGCTAATAGGTTTTTTTTTTCTTTCTGATGGTAACTAAATAAACACGATATCGAGAAAGGAACCACTTGATAGAGAGAAGTAGGAGAGAATTCTGTATTAAAATAAACAGTCTAGAACGATTTTAAAATGGCAAAAAAAGAAAAAAAAATTGCTGAAGAATTTCCAATAGGTATTTAAACCACAAATCTAAGAATTAAGAGGATTATTTACTCATTAGACTTTCCTGACCCGCATTCTATCTTAGCAGGGTCGAGACATAGCATTGTAAGCCCAAAGGTCTACTTAATTACTTCAGAAACACAGACAAAAAAAAAAAAAAAGAAAGAATAAAAGTCTCCTGAAAGGTTCTACGCTATTCCAACTCTTAACTAATCCTGCGGATTTGATACAAAGGGACAAAAGTGTAGAGACTCTCTCCTCTGCTTCCTTAGATTAACAGTGTTTACTTTATATCGTTGTTATGTTTAAGTTTAATTCTTCTCAACGGATTTTCATTGGAGAATGAAAGTTTTTCTATGGAGAAAAGATAAATATTATCCAAGTTACATCTAAAATTTCTTAAAACTAACATAATTTTGCAGCGTAAAGAAGAAGAAGAAGAAGAAGAAGAAGAAACGAGAGCACATTTTGGCCATTACAAAATCGAAAAATCTGCTGTTAAAACTAAGGAAGAAAAAAAAAAAAAGAAATAACTCAGTATATATATATATATATAACTTATATACGCTAAATTTATCGAATTAATTTTAATAAAAAGATTTTAATTTAAAGGATAATTTAAGAAGAGCGTTAAATTTGTTAGAAATTGCTTTACTAGAGGAAATTTTGAACACTTGGCACAACTTTATGTATTAGCATTTAAATGGGATAGTAAATTCGGATAGATCTGGTATAAATAGCAATTATTTCGGAAAACTTCTGCACCAGTTCTTTATTTGCATTCTAATACGAATACAATAAAGAGAAGATGTAATAAGAGGAAAAAAAAAAGAGAAAGAGCAAAATTTCTGCTAAAATATTATCTCCATAAATACCGAAGAAGCATAAATATCCAGATAATTATTCTTTCCACTTTCATTCGTTGGAAATATTCGAAAGATCATCCAAAACGATCTTAATTTGTTTGACCTTTGCAGAGTGATGCCATTGATTTTTATTTTTATTATTTTTTTTTCCTTCTTCAGATTTAATTGGAAACGTCGAGGTGAGTTATACATACATTTTGTCATTAAATGGACATTTTTCGGAGAAATTATTATTATTTAAATGAATTTATTTTTTACCATCAGATTTTATTTTGTCCTACAAGAGAATTAATAAATTTATTATTTCGAACTCATCTCTTTTTAATGTTATTTACGCGAAGGGTTTTTCTCGGAATTTTAAAAGAAAAATGTTTAATGTATGATAGGCATCAAAAAATTTTTGTTTGATAATTCTTACGTCTCTTATCAAAAATTTGATTCGAACGGATAATTTTTAAAACAAACACGATTTTTGTTTATTTACTTCGTTAAATCTTCGGAAGAAAATGCAAATTTTAAATGCTCCAGAGAAAAAAAAAAAAAAAAAAAAAAAACATAATGCAGCATCTTACAATCCAATTACAAATCTCATTACTTAGGATATATTTTTCTCGTTTTTTTTTTATTTTTTTTTTCTGTAATTATTGACAGTATGATATCATAAATTACGTCTTTTACTAACTTCTCTCTTCTTCTATGTTCTCCAGATAAAAAAAAAAAAACGATTTATAAGAAGTTATAAAATTTCCGAATTACAAGATCTTGGTATTGTTCTTCGCATTTTTTTTTTCGTGTTCTCTCGTTTATGAAGCATAAATTTGATATTCACCATCGAATTTTATACATAATCGGTTATTACTCGAATATTTTTATCGCCGATATAAAAAGATTTAAATGGTTTATCTTGGCGGATTAACTCGTTTTACGACGAACAGAAAAATAAATTTAATAAAGAACAGTAAGGCGTGATATTTCTGGTGGATTAATGCCAAAAAAAAACTGCGAATCTTAAAAATTAATTTATGTTAGAAAGAATAATAATCTTTATTTTCTCGTTCGAAAGTTGAAAATTGATTTATTTTCCTTTAATACGGATCATTTTGGCACTTTCCAAAATTCTACATTAAACTAAAAGAGCATTTTGATCGTGCGCCAAAGCCAAGATACCAAGAAAAGAAAGAAAGAAAGAAAGAAACTTCTATAGAGATAAATTCGGTGAAGCCTGGAAAAATTTATCATGATAATATCATATTGCATATTTACATACGTCATTTGGTTATAACGTTCTTTAAAATAAGGTTCTAAAGTCATTATCCGTATCTTTATTGCCAAACTTTCAGATAAAGGAATTTTTTATAATAATATTACTATAATTTTTTCGCTATATCGCATTCAATTGCTTTATTTTACATCACTTTCTTCCTTTCTCTAAATTTTTCTTATAATATGTCTCATCTATTTCTTTTTTCTCAATCTTTCTTATTATTATAACTTATATTTATATATATTTATATATATATTTCTTTTATTTTTATGTTGCTTTTCAACTTTCGTTTCTCTATGTTTCATCTCTTTGTTCCATTTTGCAAATCATTCTTATTTGTCTCATCTTTTCTCTTCTTTCTGCAAGTCTTGCTTCATCTCTTTCTTTTTTCTCCAAATCTCTTCTCTCTAGCTCTCTTCTGTTTTAACTGTTTTTTTTTCGCTTTCGTTACTGTATGTTTCTCTTATTCATCTCTTTGTTCATTTCTGCAAGTCTTCCTTAGTCTATGCCTCATCTCTTTCCTTTTTTACCGAATTTTTCTCTGCAACATCATCTCTCTAGCTCTCTTCTGTTTTAACTGTTTTTTTTTTTTTTTAAACTTTCGTTACTCTACTATATGTCTCATTTCTCTGTTTTTCCTGCAAGCCTTTTTGTTTTCATTCTCTCTCATCTCGCTTTCTTTCTCCAAGTCTTCCTTGCTTTATATCTAATCTATTTCTCCCTTTCTCTCTTCATATTTCCTCTTCTCCTGTTCTTTCTTCTTTCGTGTACTTTTCTCATACTGCTCTATTTCTCTTTTTTCTACTTCCTTCTCTTCTTCTTCTTCTTCTTGAACACAATCATTGTATCTTCTTCCATTTATAACTAGTAAATGCATTACTTAATCCTATTATTTAAAAAAAAAAAAAAATTAAACCGATAACCAGAGAGCGAACTGCCGTAAAATGAGATTTATCAGATAAAATATATCCTATTCATAATACATCTCTGGAATATTCATCCAATAACAATTGGGGTGATAAAATAAAATCATCTATTATAAGTGAACTAGAATAAGGCCATGGCAAGAATTTATTTCCTAACAGTTTGCTTACGACCAGAAGTAAATTAGAATAATAAATTATTAGAAATGGTTATAATCCGGCAAAAATATAAAAAAATAAAAAATAAAAAATTTCTACATAAATCAGGAATGTTATCTAAAGGATAAATTAAGAAGAAGACAGCCATCAACAATCTCTCTGGAGAATATTGCGGTTTTTGATTATTAAAGCATCTTCATTGCATTAAGAGGAAGAAGATACAGATTTCATTCGCCAGTTGTTTTACTTATCTTCACCTTATCTGACAAGAATGTATAAATTAATTTATAAAGTTAATTAAGTGTCAAAGCTTCTCCTTTTCTAATCCCACAGAACATCTCAAGAAACTGTTTAGATAAGCTGTCCGAGATGTTCCAAGATTTTACAACACAGGAAAAAAAAAAACACTTAATTAGTATTCAAAAATGTTAAAAAACTCTTTGCTTTCTTCTTTATAAATTGTTTTAAAATCATCTTGTTTAGATATTTTAACAGCGGACAGAATAAACTTGAAAGTTTACCATTTACTTTACTTGATTAGCTGCTAATAAATTTTGTTTTTGTTTTTATTTTTATACTTCCTAAGTTGATTAGAAAACACAAATAGTGAAAAATTAAATTAGTTTTAATTAAATTAATTAGGAATAGTTTAATTAAGATGATATTAATGGAAATATTTAGTTTGGGGAAGTAAAAATAAGTAGGAAGAAAAAAAAGGAGGTTAAAATTATAAGAAGAATGTAGCCAACAGTAAAATGTTTTTATTTGGAGAAGACATTAAAAACATTTGGAATTTTTCCCGAAGAAAAGGCAAAATTACGTTCTGCATATATCACATTGGTTTTTCTCATGGTAGGAGAAGAAGTTTGAACGATCCGCTTCTATCGCAACATACCATTTATAAACTGTCAACATTATACACGACTCGGGTTTCATATTATTGCTAACGTTTTCCCGTTTTAAAATAGAATGCAGGAAACATGACAACGTACACTCGGTACCATTTCTTTGCAAGATATTTAAAGACGTGATCGGCCAAGCGAACGAACAAGGACAATATGTCGACAGGTTGCTGGCCACCGAAATTTGTGGCCTACATCAAAAATCAGACATGAACGCTTCTCCCCATCTATCAACGCTGCACAATGGATACACGGAAATGCTTTCGCTAGGACGAAACAGATACGTCAACTGTCAAATGTTTTGCCCATTCCTCCGACATCGCATTTTTGGAGAAGAATGGCTAAAACCTCTGCTTTGTTTCGTGTTGCGGTTGCTTTGCTTTTTCCTAAGTGACGTTTACGATCGTGAGCAAAATTAAGGATTATTTACTTCTCTCCATCAATATGGCTTCCTTCTTCCTGTCTAGTCTTTCTAAAACAAATTTTCTTCCCTATTTACCATTTAATGTAACCAAAGAATTTCTTATAACACATTTTTACTACAACTTTCCAAAGAACGATTTTAATCTTCTCATAAAAAAATAACGTAAATTCGAATAAAAGAAAATTGTGTTCTTCCTTGTTTAAGTATTGTCATCTTATTAAATTTTACCTCATACACGAAACAATATTAATTTCGTGTAAGAGAAGAATGGGAGAGAGAGAGAGAGAAAGAGAGAGGATGGCTACACGTTGGATAACTTAAAAAGTAGCAAATGTCAGGGCTCTTCTCCAAGGTACACTTAGATTGATGTCGAATAACATGATGTTCATTCAGGCGACTATTGGAAACAGGTAAATAAAAACGTACAGAGAGGGTTATATTAGTCTTCTCACGTTGTGCTAACATTTACTCAGCCTCTTGACCTTTCGTTTTGTGTCAACAGCACAGAAAAGAAGAAACTAAAGCCGAGTTACAAAACAAACAAGCTGCACTAGGGTGTCCATCAGAGAGTTTTCTCGGTTCTCGACAAACAAATTTTCTCTTCATGATCTCTAAAGGATGAGCCCTTAGGCAACTAGATATTCCATCGTTAAGCACTTATAGTATAGTTATTTTGCCCGATCTGCTTTAAGTTTAATGGTTTCTGTTCGCCATTCCATCTATCTATCTTTAAAGAATTTTAACGAATTCATTTAAAACAAATAAACACCCGCACAGAAAAATATCATCGTGATATTAATTAAACAAAATAATAATAATGAAAAATAAAAATGGAGTTCGAATTAAATAAGAAAATGATATAATTTGATTTATGAAAATATAAAAAAATGCAACCAATAAACGGCAGGATAAAACACAAACAATGGAAGGAAAGTTATTCGAAAGAATACATTCCCCATTTTGCCTTTTATTGACCCGAAATGGGAGCAGGCAAGTCGATGCCATAAAGTTTTGGTAGATATCTTTGATAAGGGTATGTATCGCTCGGCCATATTTGCTACACCCATGAGAATCAGGTTGCATCATTGAAGAATGGATCGACAAAAAGTGCAATCAACAGATGTGTCAGAAGTGAGAGTCGGAGTGCGATATTTACGGTCCCAAGTGGACAGTCCATTTGTACCGAGGTCCACCTGCTATTCTCTACAAGTGGAAATTTATACTTATCTAATATAGACTGATTTAGTGCATCTTGGCGAGTAACCATTTTCCAAAAATATCAGCGATACTTTCAAAATATCCATTCTTTTCATAGTTTTTTTTTCCTCTTTCCAACCAATTCAATTTTTTGTAATGACATCCAGATATCATTCGTTCGTCAAATTCTCGCAGGCATCAATCTACATCCAAAATATTACTACTTAAAATGTTAAAGAGTATATTGCGGTTCGGATGCTATCTTTGACTTAATTTAAATAAACTATAGTTGGTAGATATCTGTAGATATTTATACCCGCGAGCGATAATATTTTATATTTAAAATCGTGGAAAGAGTTCCTTCAAAACTTGCCAGGAAAACTCGACTTGCTCCTTTATCAGGAAAATATCGCTCGCCTGATAGTTCCTGCAGCATACGCATCGAGTAAGGAGTCGCAAATGGTGATATACATTCACCATCTCTGGGATGCTAAATTTTGTCTCAAATCTGCCCCAAATGCCTTATTTCGTGCCAAGCGAATTTATTTTTACTATGAAATTATCTTCAGAAATTTATATCGGTATACTTTATATAGCCTATATATATATATATATATATATACGAGTTTGAATCCTTTAGAGATCCAACTTTTCTTTATTTTTTTGTTGAATGCGGGTATCCGCAAATTTATCGAGCAGATTTATTCCTAAAATTTTTTTTTTTTTTACAAGATGGCTACTTCGGCATTCATGAGATGCAGAACGGTTTCTTTACATGAATATATTTTTTTGCAGGTAGCGAAATTGCGGATGCGGATGTTTCACGGTGCTTAAAGTGCAAATAGATCGATAAAATGAAAAGTACTAACTTGCGAACCCAGATGTGCAACCGTAATAATAATAAAAAAAAAAAACAGAAAACGAGAAAGGGAAAACATTACCAGATATGCCTACTTTTAGATAAAATCCCATAAATTCTGATATAAAAAAATAATAATAAATGAGGTACAGTAAAAGAATAATTCATAAATTTTTAATATTTACTGAATATCAAAGAAGATAAACTAGATTATTAAATCGATATTACGTTTTTAATTATCTCTTAATGGAGTAATTTTCTATTCTAGATGGCGAGTCTGGTAACAGAAAAATGTAACCTCACGAAAATCTATCGAGTTTCACTTAAAAATATTTAAAAGTTGATGCCATTAATATATTTTTCCTGTTAATTTAAACTTGAAAAGAATACAACAGAAGGCAATTATTGTAATAACTCTATCTGAGGGACCAGGAGGGTCTTTGGACGTGGTGCCATTCACCTCTAAGTAGCCTCTAGCTGTTATTGTAATTACAGTCGAACAGATGTACGTAAATTACACGTTGCCTGTGTAATCAGGTGCCATGTGTCACGGTCAGTACGTGTTATGTGCGAATGTGCAAAGTGCAGTAGCTCAACACAAATTAGCGAACAGAATCTATAAAAAAATATATTTGGTACATATATATATATATCTTATATTTATTTATATTGGTTTAAAAACTGAAAGGTTGCTGGATTAAAACTAGTTCTTTTTATTTTTGTTTTTTCCTGGAGGAAGAGGAGGAGACTGGATTATGAAGTATTTTGACAAACAGAAGACTCAGTCACGTACGACCACCGAATAAATAAAACAGAAGGAGTGAGCCAAACACGATTTACCCGCTTTGCTATGAATAAATCAAGAAAGGTGGTCGATCGTGATATCAGCGGTCAGAAATACGTCACGTCAGGTGTTAGACTTATCACCTTTTCTACCGCTCTTCTACCTTTTACCGGGTGTAAATGTCAATTCCAAGAATAATAATAATAATAATAATGACATTTTTTCTAATTTTTTGAAAAAATGTAGAAGAAAATTCTCGTATATATATATATATAAGCGGCATATACACGTGGCCTTTATATATCTAAAGATATATTTGCCTCGACCACATCAGCTTTCCACTCTAACAAATTTGATTTTGTTTTACTTTAACAAGCGTGTGCCTTGTTTTGTTTTATTCTGTTAAAAATACAGTCGTTCTGTTTTACTTCAACAAAATTCGATTTTCAAACTTGTCGTTCCTTTACAAAATGCATTGCTTGCTTTTCTTATTCTAATATACTTCAATATATACACCACAGACCTATATCATTCGCTTTTTTTTTTTTTTAGAAAATACAATATTCTTTATTAAAAATATATATATAGACTATATATAAATTTAATATTTTGCTTCGATTTTTATACGCATTTTAATTTTTTTTTTTTTTTTTTTTTTTGGCATTTGCGAGATGAAGAGGATGGATAGGTTAACGTTCTCTTTTACACGTTTCAGTTCCTGTGAAAGAAACTATTATTTTTCAGCTGAATAAATAAATAGAAAAATGCAGGAAACAGAATGTTTGTAAAGTATGTAAACAAATGTCCGTTTTAACTGCTAAACTTACACCTCCTCTTCTGCAAAAAGGAAAGATTTGTTTATCCTTACTTTAAAGAACGTCTCTCTTCTTTGTTAGCTCGGTTGGAATCTATCTATATCTCTTAAGAAGCTCTATCCGCCGCAGAATATTATCTCTGGAAAAGATGTTTTAATAGAAGATAACAAAATTAAGAAATTATTTGCTTCTCTTCTTATCTCCGAGCAAAAAAAAAGAAGAAGAAGAAGAAGAAAAAATCGGTTGTCATCAGATATTTCCGGCAAAGATAGTGCAGAGCGCAGCTTTTTTTATTGATGGTCCGTTGAGCTCTCAACTGTAATGCTATTTGTTTTCTACCTGTGGATCAGTCGGCTCTTCAACTACTCGTGGATCATCAATACGACTCACTAAATCCCAGAAGAATAAACATTAATAATTAAAAAAATAAAAAATGTTATATAGCAGTTCTCAAAAAGAGTAGCGATTTATATAACATATATATATATATACCTGAACGTATTTTCGACATCAACTGCTAGCATTAAAGTTCAATATTTTATAAGATTTTTTTTTTTTTACTTTATTCTTTCTATGGTACTACAGAAACAAAACGTTTAATATTGACTTAATTTTTATCTGTTTAAAAAACGTCTAGAGAGAGAGAGAGAGGAGGAAATAAAAAAAAAAAAGGAAGAGCGGAGTAGCAATTAAGGGAATAAAATCTCAATAGTTTTATCAACGTAAAATTCTTCTGCGACAATTATGAAAGAAGAGATCATTTTGACTAATCATATTTCTTGTAAGATCTTTTTTTTTTCTTTTTTTTTTTCATCGTTCGGATTCAAAAATAATGAGAACGAGTTCTTCTTCGCTTATAATGAACCGAAACAAAAATAATCTCCAGCTCGGAAGGTAAAGATGGCTTAGCTAAAGTTATTATTTATTTTTAAAATTCTGAATATACAAATTGGGTAGAATTATTATTATTATTATTATTTTATTTTTTTTTAGTCGAGGGGGAGGAAAATCTTCATGAAATATTTAAATTCATTTTTTATATATATCACTAATTACTTTCGATTAGATTATCTTCTTGTTTCCTAAACATCTTCCTCGTTTGATACGTTTTTTTTTTCCTATTTTTTTTTTGCAGAGGAATATTTAAAATAATTTTAGAAGATTTAAAAGACAAACTAAACAGTTTAAATAAAAAAAGAAAAGGAAGAAAAAAAAGAAAAGGTTCGAGTGCGGATAAAATAAGGTAAAATAATTTTATAGAAGAAGAGAAACGATCTGAAAGGACAATTTAATTAGAGAGTTTTCTTAATCCTATATATATATATATATATAAATATATTCACAAGAGTTTTCATCTATTAAACGCGCATTTATTCTACACTTCTTGAAAGTTTTTTCGAGAATATTTACCATAAATTTTACCGCATTTCAGAGAAAATTATCTTATCCTCCTCCAAGGAGAAGAAAACGTTGGCATTCAGGTAAAGAAAAAGCAATTGCTAAATAAGAATAGAAAACGATCTGTACGTCTGTCGAATCAGTTTTATTTGCTTAATACATTGTATAAGATTCGTTTGATAAATTTTTTCTTTTTTTTTTTTTTTAAATACATCCTTCATTAGAAAGGAAACATATGCCAAATATTTTCGAATGCAATTTACATTCTTCGAAATAAAATAAATTTACTTATCCTTCATTAAAATTCCCCGAGAAAACTTCAGATTTGATCAAAAGAAAAGAAGGGAGAGAGGAAAAAAAAAAAAAAAAACTAAATTACGTTGAGATAATTAGATTTGGAAACTGTTTGTGTCACGAAACCCTTTCACTTGTTTGCTTTCTTTTTTTTTTATATATTTATATATATATATATTTATTTTCGTCTTTTGTTTGCCAATAATTTTCGGATACGACACAAAATAACAGTTTTTATTATTAAATCACATTATATTTTACTTTATAATAATAATAAAAAGAAAAAAAAAATGATATTTTTCTGATTATCGCAGTTTGAATTTAATTACGTCAATTTTTAAAATTTCCATATTCTGATATCTTATTGGAAAGCGTGTTATGACACGTTTTAAAATCCGCGCAGTATTATTGGATTATTTCGAAAACGGGAATTTTAAATTTATTGGTTTTACGCTCTATTACGTTAAACAGTTTCTTTCGTGTTATTGGTTGATCAAAATTTAAAATGTCGCTTATCGCTTCTGTATACTGTACGATACTTTTAAAATTTTTTTTTGTTTTTTTTTCAAAATTTGTTAACCGCGTTGTTTTGACCTCATAATTAATATGCAAAAATCTTATGCCAATGATGTAATTAGTAGCGAGGAATTTTTAAAAAATAATAATAATAATGTAAATAAATTATTAAACTATTATTCTTTTATCGTCTAATTAGGAATTAATTTGAAAATCTTTCGAATAATAATTAATTAATTATAAAGTAAAATTTTAATGCTGTTCTGCTAACTTTTCAAACTTTTCTTAATTTTTTTTCAATTATGAAACTTTAAGTACTTATATATAAAATTTAGTTTTGAATAATTTATTTTCGGAACGTCGTCGTCGTCGTCGTCAGCGAGAAAGTTGCATAAACTGAAAAAAATAAGTAAAAAAATAAAAAAATGTGTTAGAAATAAAGTTATAGAAGTCAATAACAAAATAAAAAAACGTTTTATCCCTCGGTAATAGCTTAGATAACGCAGAATTACCCGGTAATGTCGGACATTTGCACTGTTAGAAAAAGAGCGTATGGATTTCTTTAGAAGAAAATGGCCAAAATTGCGAGAAGACATTAAGAAAAAAAAAGGGAGAGAGAGAGAGAGAGAGAGAGACATAAACACTTCGAAAAAGTAAGCAGCGCACTTAAATTTATACTCGTATAAACAAAAAACAGTTTTAAAATTTATAACTCTCTCTGTTTTTGACGTCTCAAAAAAAAAACAAGTAACATAAATACCGCCAACGCGCAACATCCAATTAGATCGCTCGTTAGTAACGATTATCCAATGAGGTAACGAAAATTTTTCAAAATTTTTAAGAGCCGAAACAATATTGGCGGATTGATATAAATAATTCATATAATGATGATATTCAGAATAAGCATCGACGTTTATGTAATGAATATTCAAAGTGAATGTCTCGAGTCAAACAGGAATGTTAAACATAGTCTCCCAAATGGATAATTATGCATTGTTATGCTTAGTTGTAGGAATCATGCCAATTCACGTGAACGCTAATGGACCTTAATTACCTACCAGCAATAAAAAAAAGAAGAGAAAAAAACAATTGAAAAGCAAAGCAGAACCCTCCAGCAGACAATTAGGCCATAATACCTCGGCCCCACGATTGGTACATATTTATCACGAAATCTAAAGTGATTTGATATATATATATATTTTTTTTATCGACAGAATTATCGTACTCGTTACGTGTCACGTGGTGCATACGGATACGTGGCATTTTTTGGACCGTTTAAGGGAAATTGAATAACTGCGATAAAGTTTATTATCTTTTATTAGCGGGGAAAAACTCGCTTGGTTTTCTGGTAACGAACTTCTTTTAGTACCTCTCAAAAGGAGAAGTCGGGTTTTTAGTTACCTACTCACGTGATCTGGGTGTGACGCATTTGGCTGAATACTAAATTTATTGCCGGTTGCATTTTCTGAATGCTTAGATTCTTCCAAAGAAAATATCCTTTTGCATGGTCAACCGAACTGAGGAGTAACAGGATATATGTTTGATATCGTGTTCGAGCGAGGAAACACGACCGAAAATACTATAATTTAAAAAAAAAAAAAATAAGGATTTAGTTTAACACAAATCACGCGATGCTCTTAATAGCCGTGCAATTCTTTCTTCTAATGAGCGAAATTTCGTGAACGTCTTTTTATTTTGGTTCCGTTTACTGAAATCTATTACGTAGATAATAAGATAATCGTTCCAACCTAGATAATTACCATTAGACAGACGGAATTCATTCTTTTTTTATTATTTTTATTCTTTTATAGATTTGCACCTCCTTTTCTCGGTATTCCTTCCACACCTGAAGGTCCTTCCTTAAAGGTCCTTTCAGCCATTTTGTAACCTGGCCCGGGATAATAGAATATTTGTTGAGATCTGCCAGTAACCTATCATTATTGGCCAGATCTTGTGGCGGGTGTGTTAGTCGTGCTTAACAGCCAGGCTACAATCCTAGCTAATGGTGATGGATGCGACGCAGGTTGGTCGTCCAACCCCCTGTTAGTCTTTCCATATACCCCTAATTAGGGTGTACTGTAGCAAATTAATAACTATACCACGATACCACGATGCCTGTAGGAATAATTGAGCATCATGAAGAACGTGACGAGAAGTCTCACGCAATTTGATGACTTTCGAGTGATACCAACTATTGAAAACTTTTATTAATATTGCTACAGACCAGTTAAAATGTCACAGTCACAGTTTACGGTAGTTTAATGGGAAGAAGATAGTTGTAAGCATAAATCGATCAATTTTCTTATTTTTTTTTCCACCTCCGTCACGCAGGAAAGAAAAAAAAACTGTTAAGAGACTTTTAACTCAGCAGAAATGCTTTATGTTATGTTTAAGTGAGAAAGTGTAAACATGACACATACCGCATACCAGTTTGGAATCAATCTGTTGTCGGAAGAATGTTTCCATTAATGTTAAAACCCTGATGATACCTTGCGATTCGGAAAATATGAGAACCATTTGTAGGAGATAGTCGCAAGTGCATTGCTGTCTAGATTCTTGCAGGAAATTAAATTTGGAAGAGCCAAGAGAGTCAAGTTAGGAAGATTCGTTTTAGAATTCGCTAGGAAACTAATACCTGATACTGCAGAAAAGGAAGGAAATATGGCATCATTTAGAGGATAATAAAAGGAGGAATGTTTTTTTAAGATCACGCCATTAAGCTCAAATTATTTTTATAAGAACGAAACTTTATTTCTTTAATTATATAATTAAATTTATATAAAATATATTTTTGTGAATTTAATACGGTATTATTATTACTAAACATTACCCCGCTCATATAAATATGAAAGGAAATCTTGTGATTTAATCATATAACCTTGGAGTATCATTAGAAAAACCCTTACGAACACGTATAGGTAATCATTAGATGGCGGCCATTATTA
>WUQG02141781.1:0-24016 GCA_011317285.2 Androctonus mauritanicus | reverse complement strand
GGGACCCCAAGTGTCTTATATCATTTTAATCACCTGAATGTCATCTACATCGTAGTATAGTTTTTTTGAAGGAGATAGTGAACACCCTGTATAATTTATTAAAGAAATCTATAATTTTAAATTCTCTCTTTTTATGGGCTAATAGGCTATTTTATAAATATAAAATTACAGATCAGTTTTGTAATTTTGTATGATGTTAATTTATTAATAAAGTGATAACATAAATCATATTATATTCATTACATTTTTAAAATAATTAAATTAAAAATTTAATATTCGTGGCTGTACATTTCTTGATAGGTGGTAGCATACATATATTACTGTCTATTATGTTCAAAAGCATTATACAAACAGATTAATTCTCTATTCTCAGCACAAATGAGCAGACCAAGTTATTTAGAACAAAATCCATTTATTTTCAGAAGTACTTTCGGCTTGCTAACCATCATCAGCTGCTACAAATTAAGTTACATTAACGTTATAGAACAAACGAACATACAAAAAACTTTTTTTAAAAATAAAACACGCGCTTGTTGCATAAGAGGAATATAAGAAATAACACTTCATTTTAACAAATTAGATTAAAAATAATAAAGTGTTTAATAAAATAATTTGTTAAAATGAAGTGTTATTTCTTATATTCCTCTTATGCAACAAGCATGTGTTTTATTTTTAAAAGTTTTTTGTATGTTCGTTTGTTCTATAACTTTAATGTAATTTAATTTGTAGCAGCTGATGATGGCTAGCAAGCCAAAAGTACTCCTGCAAATAAATGGATTTTGTTTTAAATAACTTGGTATACTCATTTGTGCTGAGAATAGAGAATTAATCTGTGAAATACCATATAGAGCAGTCGAATTCTTGATAATTTGAACGTTGGTAATAGTATTATACAAACTTTAAACTTAAATCAATTGCATTAATAAATGGATATTTTTACTTAACCTGTTATTTTAATGGAAAAATTTACAAGTATTATCTCAAATACTATATTTTATTTAAACATTCAAACTCTGATAAAAAAAAAAAAAAAAAAATAAGAATTTCTTGAAAAAATGATTAAACATCTTTGATGCATTATTTTAAATCAGATCTTAATACAATTCTTTTAGATAACATAGGATAATTGATATTCCAAATATATAGGTTATACTGCATTCATGAATATGAATTCAAATAATATCAGACAAATTTATCAATTTCTAATTTTTATTGCAAAAATTTATATAGAAAAATAACATCTGTCAAGAGTACAGTTTCTTATTCTTTCTTATCGTAGGGCTGTATCTCGTGTTTACAGGTAATTGTTAATACTATCTCGCCTCTCTGCTTTACATTGGCCTCCTTAGTATAACATTACAGTTATATCAGCTACAGCAATTTAGTTTTCTACTTTCAATTATTGCTCATAGATAAGAGGATTGTGTAGGTCTAAGGAGGTCAATGTTAAATATGTAGGAAGAGATAGTACTGATTGCTTGGTAAGCATAATGGTTAATATAGTCTTTACAATAAAAAAATGAAATCATGCTTTGTCAATTTTTTTTATCTTCACCCTACTAAGAAATACAATTTAAACCAACATTGAATTAAAATAAAGTATGATAAATTATGAATCATTCAGACTGATATCATCTGGTTGTAGAAACACATGAAAGGATTATTAAAAGATATATTTTAGCATTTAAATTCAGAAAATTTTTGTTTGTGTAATACAGGGTGAGCACAAAAACATTCCCAGATTTAAAAATGTAAAAAATAAAATTAACATGAATAGCTTGATAAAATTGATATTTACGATTCAGTTAACTCAAGAATTTTCATTTCTTTTCTTTAAAGAATCACTAGACATGATTTTGACAGCTAGAGTTAAATTTTACCTTTTCAAACCTTGAAACCTTAGAATGTTTTTGTGCTCATCCTGTTTAATGCTATAATGTATTGAATAATCTTATATACTGCTTTTGTAGGGTCTATAGGGGTTTTAATGAAGAAATTTTTGTTCTTTTGACAGAAATTGTGGAATCAACAGGGATCAGAAAATTGCAAGTGTACCCATCTAAAATTTTAATATCAGGAGCAGTTTAGGCTATGTTGCTCCTGCATGATGATTTTGTTACAATTTTTATGAAAACTATACATATTAATTTTTGTAAATTATTTTACAATATATCTCTCAATAATTTCAGTGAATAATTATATAATGAAGCTATTGAATGATTTCATTCAATTTGATAAAAAAATAACAGTATCCATAAGTCTTGGATATTTACTACCTAACTCTATTTTAGTATAAATAAATCATCCACAGCACTACTTGGCAGTTAGAGGATAAACAATAATCATTTATTAACTAAGTGCAAACGTTTTCGGTGGACCTGGCCACTTTCTTCAGGCTATATAGATTTAAAAAGTTCTTTTTAAATCTATAAGGGTAGCCAGGATCCATCGAAAACGTTTGCGTAGTTAATAAATGATTATCGTTTATCCTCTAACTGCCAAGTAGTGCTGTGGATGATTATTTATTTATACTAAAATAACAGCAATTTTACCTGTACAATGATTTCATTAAGATAACTGACAAGATATTTAATGTGTGCATATTCTATGCTATTTTTAATATCAAAATTCTCAAATATAATGAAATAATGCTGAAAAAAGAAAACTAAAATTGAATAATCAGAATCCTTTTTAAATAGTTTTTTTTTAGATATTTGATAAAAGCATTTAATTTTTGGTATGATAATATCAGATTATTGTGTTTGGCTAGAAGGATGTAACGGAGTTACAAGCGTTAATAAGATAGAAGTCACTTTAACAGCCTTTTAAAAAAATTAAATCAGCCGAAATAAATTATTTTTTTTCGTTAGCTAATTATGAATTTTTTAATAAAATTTATCCCATTTAATTAATCTTTTACCTTTTTTCCTGCTTTTCCCAAATAAGGGTTCAAAACAAAATAGTAAATGCATGTAAAATGTAACAATGGAATATATCTACAATAAAAGAAATTTAAAAGAGCAGTACAGCACTAAGCAGAAAAGAATCTTTTCTGCTTAGTGCTGTACTGCTCTTTTTATAAGTGGCAGAATGTTTACAACCGAAGTATATTTACATTATTTGCAGCTTTTTGTGATCTCTAATATTAAACAATCATAACTGTTGTAATTTTATTATTTACATTATTATATAATGATACAGTTAAAAGATGATGAGGCATTATGAGTTTATGACATAATAATGATTTTGTTTTATTTTTTTACTAAATATGAATGCAAATGTTCAGAGTTGTATTTTTCTTCAATAGCTAATTACAATAATTTAATTTGGATTAAAATCAGATTTAATGATAGGTTTCTGCAAAGAAGCCAGATAAAAAATTTCATAAAAATTCATCTAGTGAAGATTGAACTGACATATTAGATACAAAAATAAAACATTAAATTACAAAAAAGTATCAAATCATTGTTTTTAAAGACTTTTTAATAATTTACCTGTATCACTGTTTCTTTTTTTACTTTCTTATTAACATTCAAAACTGCTTCTTTGAATACTAGATGTAAATCTGCACCAACATAACCTGGAGTTCTGTCTGCAATTTTATTTAAATCAATAGTTTCGGAGAGATTAAATGATTCAGCAAGAGCTTTCATTATTTCAATTCGCTGAGAACGATTAGGAACTCCTATCAAAATCTGAAAATAAATGCATTTTATTAATAAATCTTAAAATTCTATTTTATATGATTTTATAATTATCGCTATATATTTTGTTAATAAGAAAAAACAAATTAATACTCGTAAGAGAATGAAATCATTCAAGATGGCATATTAGAGATATGAAGGAATTGAGTATGGAATGAAATTACAAGAAAAGTTCTAGATGAAACAGATTTAGAATATTCAAACACTCAATCTGTTAAATCTATTAAATATGATTAGCACTATGGCAGGAAAAAAAACTCCATAAAACTCAATTAAGTGAGAATTTATTCTTATAAATTTTCACTTAATTGAGTTTTATGGAGTTTTTTTCCTGCCATAGTGCTAATCATACTTATAGATGTTTGTTTTTTGGCAGTATATTAGTGTTCCTTATGTCAATCTGTTAATTTATATAAAGATGATACTGTACTTATTATTATATGACAAATTTTCAAATTAATAGTAAAAAAATTATTATTTTTTATAGCATGATGATTAGTACAGTATTTAAATCTATCTCATATATATTAAATGACTGAAATTTTTGAATATATTTTCATTATAAGATACTTGTTATACCTATTAAATATTTTATCTATTCTATAGTTACTTACAAAGCAATTTTGATGGAAGTATTATGTCATTTCAGAAAAATATTGAACAACACACAATTAGTAAATAGATTTTTACATATATGATTATAAAGACTGGTGCAATTGGTCTTACATGAAGTCATTTCATGCATAAATGGCTTCATATAAAGTAAAGTCTACTTTATCAGTTGAAAGCACTCATTCTTCACCATTATCTATAATTCAACTGTTACGTAAGAAGCTAAAAATAAGTATTCTTCAAATGCATGTCATAATTATTTTGTTTTCAATGTTATTTTTTTGTTTGTATTGTCATAATTCCAATACAAAAGTTATAATAAAAGTGGAATCTCATCAAGTTGTTCTTTTATACCTTAAGATGAAAAATTGTTATAATTCATAATGTGTGTTTGTGTAAAAAGAACTTTTCCTCTCTTGGGAAATTGGGCAAACACAAAATTTCTTGTTTTTTTATCAATATAATCGATACTGATTATCATTACATTGATTTCTTTGACATCCATTTTATAAGTAAATAAGAATTGATGGAAATTCAGCTATAATACTGATAGCTTGTAATAAATATTGCATTCAGTGATGGTGATTATATTGAATATAATATTTTAATACTGTATAAGTTGCCTATATGAATACAGAAGCAAGTCTGTAATAAAATTTTTTATATTTTCAATTTTCTGCTACTAATGGACCTTCACAAAAAAAACTATGTATTTTTTTTATTACATTACCTGTCTATCTGTATTTTTAGAACCACAGATCACATAAATATTATCTGATCTAAATAAAATTTAACTATGTATTGTTGAAATGCATCACAGAATCAATACATCGAAAATCAAATCAGTATTATCAAAGTAATAAAATAAAATGATGTTCTCAGATAATGAGGTGATTTTCCTAATAATTTATTGTAGAATCTGAGATGTTTCTTAGGGGAGCAATAAGATAGATCTCAAAACATTATTTAAAATTTTTGTGCTCTCTAAAATATGGCACTTGAAACAAATCCAAATTGCCATTCTAATTCTGGATCTGATTCAATCTCTTCTTTTAAATGAAATTGCAATCCTGAAAATATACATCATCAGAATTGTACGAATAAGTCAGTAAAGATTGACAAATTGATTGTACGACTTGCTGACTTTAAAGCTAAAATTTAAAAATTTTTGGCAATATGAAAATATTACTTGAAAGACCAAGCACTATTAGCAAGTGTGAGAACGTTTATTTATGTATAACGTTTTCAGACTATTAGTTAAGTCCCTCTTCAGTACCTCATTACATTTAATATACATTATGTAAACTATTACAGATCATTTAAAATTATATGTATTCTGTAATAGTTTACATAACGTATATTAAATGTAATGAGGTACTGAAGAGGGACTTAACTAATAATCTGAAAATGTTATACCTAACTAAACGTTCTCATACTTGCTAATAGTGCTTGGTCTTTCAGTAATAGAAATATATGCAAGTTGTATTGTTTTATTTTGAATATGAAAATATTTGAAATTAATGAACAATCTAACTTTTAATTTTACCTCTTCTTCAAATCTACCAGGCCTTCTCATTGCTAATTCAATGTTATTTGGTCTATTTGTTTCACCTATTACTATCAGTTTTCTTCTCTTTCCTCTCACATCATCCATTAATTCATGAAATTGTTTCAACAGTCCATTAGATCCATAACCTTTCATGTTCTTTGTGCTGCAAAAAGCATCAATATTATCTACTAGTAAAACACATGGGCCTTCTTCACAAAACATCTCAGCTTGATTAAATATTTTCTTTAATAATGCCTCATTTTCACCTTTTCCAGATTTGCAAAAGTCCATCGTTCCAATTTTAATCAAATGTGCTCGACATTCTTGACATACCTTCCTCACAAGTGTTGATTTTCCCGTGCCCGACGGCCCGATTAATAAAATTCCTTTAGGACATATTTCAAAGTTATTATATTTGTATGGAATAGTAATTATATTTTTTAAAAGTTCATATTCTTTTTGTAAACCACCTAGAGAAATTGTTTCAACATTTCTGTTGAGTTCGTACCTCTTCCTACTAATCATTTTGTTTATAGTGATTTCAGTTTCTTTGTTAATCTTTCCTAAACAATTTTCATCACAGTCTAATTCCTCAACAATAATAGCATAAAATTTACATAATTTAGCAATACTAGTATAGTTTGTATTACTGACACAACTAATAACAGAATTTTTAAGAACACCAAACCACTGCATGAAACATTTAACCCAATATTCCAACTGAATTTTGTTCTTTTTCCATTTTGAAGCAGCTTCAATGTCATTTAAAACAACAGAAACTTTAACATTTCTAACAGTACATACTTTAAGTGGAGAAATTCCATAAGGAAATTTTACATATTTTGAATTCTTCTGTATAACTTTACGATTTATAACAACACTTTCATCTATTTCAATATTATTTATTGGCTCTGATGTAAATAATGGATGAACAGAACAAATCACAGTTTTAGAATTGTCATCTGAAGTAACAGCAACGTAATCTCCAACGCTCAAGCCTAACGATAAAATAAGAGAGAAATTCATACGGCATCTTTGTGTTAGTTGATCTTTTTCTTGGCATCTTTCTATATATAAACGATCGGGATCCATTATTTAGGAAATAACTAACTAAACAACAAAAACACGTGGACATCTCGCGATAAACAATCGCCATATTGACATCAGCGCCATCTCAGTTAAATAACGAAATTTAATTTACAGATTTTTTTTTTTTTTTAATTTTTTTAAAAAGTAATATTTTGACTTTATTAATTACGAAAATTATTTAAATTTATATCTTTAATATTTATTTGCGAGCTATAAAGTGTAATTATCTGTTATGTTTTCATTTTAAACATACGTAGGAATTTCGTACTTTACCTTTTAAAATTTGTTAGGCAAAACAATCATGATTCATATTAAACAAGTGTTTATTTTTCATTCGAACAAATTTTGTTAAGGAAAAACAACATTGTTTAATTATTTTTCTTACTTTAAAATGCCACATATTTTTTTTTTTTTTTTCTGAGAAGTATTACGAGTTCAAAATGGAAAGAAAATTAAAGATCTCGATCGAAAATCGAACTCTGTAATATTCTGCAACGTAAACGTAAAACGTAAAACGTAAATTAGTCTAAAACGTAAACGTAAACGTTTTCGCAACGCGATCGTACATAAAAATAAGATTTGATATAAATTCTTATTTACTAATCGCTCAACGCACTAACAATAAAATTGCAATATTATTTATTATTATTTTTTTTTTTTTAGCTTAGTTTATTAATACGAAACGAGAAATTTGTTGTTTATCTCCGGCGACTGACACGATAGCATTACTAAACCGATCAATAGCTTTATGTTGTTGTTCGCCGTCGTTTCCTGTTTATCGGCATTATAATAATTAACGAATTTCCCTTCTCACAATCATTAATATCGAAGTTTTTGCTCGTCAAATATTTATTGCAGTTCCTTTGTTCTTAATGGTGTATTCTGTACAGCGTAGGAAGAATAATTTTCTGTTTTTTTTTTTTTTTTTTTAAATCGATCTTTTGTGTGTGACCCAAAGAATGCGCTACGAATAAACAATCAAACTTTCCTCCTATGGGAGAACTGACTGTTTATCGCGCGAATATTTAATCTCTCGATAAAACGTTTGCGTAATTCAATCACATCCGTGAGAAATTCGTCATTCTTGTCCACTTTCGCCGATCCTGACTCACCGTCACTAGCGTAATTATTGCATTTTTAGCGAACCGATCGAATTTCAAACCTTTGTTTTCGTGTTTTTTTTCCCCCTTTCAGTCTTTCGGCACAAAAATCCGTGAGGTATCAAACTTTAACGAGGTTAATTAAACAGAAAAATGAGCAATAAAGCTTAATGTGTTTCTTCTAGATGTTTATTTACGTTGTATGATTAACATTCTGTCGAAGATAAAAATCTCTCTGTCCAAGCAAAACTAATGCCAACTGATTCTTTTTTACCGTGTGAACGTTCCAAAATAAATATTTTGGCTGAATTTCATGCTAGCGATGTTTTTATAAATAAATATTTCGCGTATTCCACCATTTTTACCGATGCAATAAGCCATAATCGTCAAACTTCTATACTCGTTACATCTTAAAAAGTTTTCCCGACGAATGACGAGCGCGATGAGGAAGGAAAAAAAAATAAATAAATAAAATCTAAACAAAAATTTAACATCATCTATGATGACAGACGAGCTATTAAATTCCTATAAACTTGCGAGCCACAAATACCTCCTATGCATCATGACACTCTCGACATCCTTTGTAGCTTCCATTTGTGATTCATTAAAGCAGCATGGCTTGCAGCAGCTTTAGTTCGCCAGTTTTATACGCTGTAGGGATTTATTGGGGAAATTAAATTCTCCAGATCAAAGTTTAGGTCTATCCCCGTGCGATAAGAAATCTTTAGAAAGAAGATACCAATATCCTGTTGTCTTTTTTTTTCTTCTTCTTCTTCTTCTTAAGAGTAGATGCTTATCGCTTGTTTTTCTTTTAGATAATAATCGAATACGTGGCATTATTCGGGATTTTCTTATCTTCTCATAGCTTCTTAGTAATTTGCAAACGTCACCGGAAGAAAAAAAAAGAGTATTAGTATTTTTCTCTGCAAATTTTCTTCTAAATTATCTGTAATTTACTAAAATAAAGTTTCTAATTAAAGATAGAGAGAGAGAGAGGGGGGGAAAATGCATAAAATCAAATCTAAATAGGTTGAAGATTCCGATATTTAATGTAGAATAACTTAATGAGAACATTACGCATTCTCTAAACTCAATTATCAGATGTAGATAATCTTAAATGCCTTTAGAATGTCTAATTAAACTTCATACACGAAGGATAATGTGTGAAGTTTTGAAATATTTATTTATTTTTTTTTTTTTTAAACGTGACGAATAATCTTATGATTCTAAAAGTGTAATCATCAGATGAACACACTTCAAGCGTGACTCTCTTCTTGAACCTTTAGTGATTCATAATGATTTCCGTTCATCGTGTGTGTTGTGTATGAACTTATTCAATCTGCGATCTTCATCGTCCGAAAACAAAGAAAATCCGCGATTAAATATTTCTTAACGGTTTGAACTTCAAAATATTTTTATGTAGTAGTAATAATATTGGGACTCGCGAAAACAGACAGAAAATAAAAAAATGTCAATAAAAAAAAACAAAAACTATCAGGAAGTACTGAATACCATTTTCCTCTTTGTTATTGCTGTTTGCACGTTTACATCGACAGGTGTATTGAATAAACAATTTTTTTTTTTCTACACAATTGCAAGCGATTAAGACAGAGTTGAATCCTAATGAATTGTTAAAGCGAAAAAAAAATAAAAAAATATTATCTTTTCGTTTTCAAGAATTAAATTCTTGAAAAGTTGAAGATGTCTTTTTAATCAGTTTAGAAGCCATAGATCTAATAATTACGATACGAGAGAACAATAGCAAATTTGCTATTAAATTTGTTTAAAAAATTTGAAACAGTTTCTAGTCAATAGCATTTTGTGTGTATTCTCAAAAATAATAACTCTTCATTGCTTTAATTCATAAAAAAAAAAGATGAATGGAAACACACGGAACACACACAGTTAAAACACTAGAATTATTAGTGTTCTTTTCTCTAGAATATTGTGCGAAGAGACACTTGCAAAGTATTTTATGACAATGGACAGGTTAATCCCATACGAGTGCAGCAGTTATCAAATATTTATTTATTTATTTATTTATCGACTTTTATTTTTTTTTAGCTATAAAGACAATAAGTGCGAGGAATAAAAACCAACAATACTGACGACGATAATGTAGAGTTATCAAAAGTTTTTTTTCCTCTTAAAAAAAAAAAAAATAATAATACAGTGTTAGAGAAAATATTCAATTTTTCGGTGTTCGCATTATCGTTTTTTTTATTTATTTAATTAAAAAAAATTCGCGTTTTAAGGAAACATTCCAAACATCGCTTTTCTTCTTTTGTTAACCTTGCAAAACAATCTAAAATAACCTAAATATGAATCAGCCTCTTTCTCTATTTTTAATCAAAGGATATTCCAGATATTGACTCAGTGTAAAATGCGTATGACGTCACATTCGCGTATCCGTATAATCTCTGTTTGCCTAGCGAAATGATTTTTCGTCGTCAAACGGAAATACCTGGTATGATATACGCTTGTTTGTTATGGTATTTTTAGGATTTCTTTGTTGAATTTAGTGGAAGAATAATAACAATATAAATAATTACGCGATGTAAGCAGATATTATCACGTTTTTTTTTTTTTTGATAAACTGGCAACCTTGATAAAATAATAATAATAATAATAATGCGAGAGAGAGGCCCAGTGTATCGTATCTGACACGGTTTTGAGAACAGATCTCGTTTATTGTTCTTGCATTTTGTGTGCATTTATAAAAATAAGTGAAATTTTATGTTGTGAATTTAAAGATATTAAAAATAATAAACTTCGTATATTCGTTCTAGTATGCGAAGTTTTTATTAACACACAAAATTTAAAGATAAGAAACTACACACGGAAGAAAGACGGTATAATGAAGAAACAATAGAATCAAAACAATACCTAAGAAACAACATAAAATAATCTTGAGAATGAATCATATAAGATTATAACACACACACAACACAACACACAACTAGAAATAAAAGTTTTATAAAATGAAAGGAATGATTTAAATCATCAATACTGAACCGAAAATAGAAGATATAAAGGTTGAAATACACACAAAAGTTATCATTAAAGGACAATACAGAAACAACAAATCGAATAAGAGGAATACTGTAATCTGACAATAAAAACAAACTGTACACTAGAAAAAAAAAAAAAAAAAAAAAGAATAGTATTAAGACAACACAACACACAGAAGAAGGAGGATTAATAGGTCTATATATATATTTTCTTTTAAATAATTGGCATATAAAAAAAATGATTTATAAATAGATAACACACAAAAAATAGTGAGAGATAGCGTAGGAGAATGGAAGTAACACATAAGCAATACACACAAGATACACTGCAATACAAATACTGTATACACAGGCGATTGTTTATGTGCGCGCTTACAAAGGGTCTTCACAAAATTTTTCGACTGCAAAATTATGAAAAAATAATTATGACGATCATAAATTTCGCAATAAAATATTTAAGGAAGATTTTTGCTTTTTTTTTTTCCTTGTTTACCAACACCCATGGAATCGCATCGCACGCGAAAATAATAAATTATCTATAGAAAGCATCAATACACGTAAATAAATAAATTAACGTAGAAATAATACAGCGGTAAAAACGCGTAAAAAAGTAATGAATAATTAGAGTTGACAAGATAAAAAAAAATCGACATTAAAAAAAAAATAATAAACGAAAATCTATAATGACGATCGGATGTTTTAATGGTAGAAGAGAGAGAGAGAGGTCTGTGGAAAACGGTAGGCAGTCTTTTAGTGCCACCCCTCGTCATAGATTGGCACGAGAAGTGGTACGTTCCATCTCGAATAGACCAATGAGCGTCGACTGTTATTTACAATCAGCGGTATGTGCGTAAGGGATTGATTTAAGACTCAGTCTTGTGGTCTGTGTCTTGGCGTTTTCAGTAATGAAAACTTTATAGTGCGAGAAATAAAACTCATCCATTCCCATATTCGGAAATATCCTCGTACGGGATACTTTTCAATCGTCCTGTGTAAGAACGAAAAAGAAGAAAAAGTACCGTTTCGGAGTGACCGTGTGTATTGTGCACGTTCCTGCGTTTTAATGCCGTTGTGACCTGTGTGATGCGTTGTGTGATGAAACAGGTAAGTTAGGTATGTTTATGGCGGAACATCCACGTGTATTACTACTAAACTGCCGAGGTCTAGTTTGATGATGATGATGATCGCTGTATTGATCGGGTTGTTTACCAGAATATACTCGGACCAGATCTGCTATCTGGAAACGTGCTATTGACGTCAGTTACTTAACAGGGATGCTGATATATGTTTTTTGTTTGCATTTCTGAAAGGAAGGCAAAAAAAATAAAAATAACAAAAATCAGAAAGCCAATACTCGATTGATCAAATATACCGCTTCGGTTCTATTTATGAAGTAAGGATTTCTTGATATTTTTATGAAATTCTATGAATTAAACTGTTTTGTGTATTGTCTTAGATGATGATAAAGTTGTTTTCACACCTGTTTTACAACAATTGAAAGAATGTTATTGATTCTTGTCCATAGATAAATAACAATAAGTATAAAGATTAATTTATAAATCTGTTTTTTTTTTTTTTTTTTGAATGAATTCTTGATTTGAAATGTAATATAGAAACCATAGAAGAGGTATCAGTGATTACTGAACCACTTCAAAAGTCAGTGTTGTGAATTTGAATTTGTAGTGATTGCTCACCACTCTGGCTTGGTGACATATTGATCTTAGTTATCTTAATGATCCAAATGGCATAAATTATACACACAGTTGAGAAATACAGTTAACGTCTAGAATTATTCCACGGTTGCATTTAGTCATAAGTGTTGTATATCCTGTTTGGGAATCCTTGTGCCGTTAAGGTTGTCTCGTTAAGTATAGAAAATTTAAGATACATATCAACATTAACATTATTGTAATTAATTGAAAATTAATTTTCTTTTTAATTTCGATGAATCGGATCGCATTTTTAATTGACTTCGAAGTGAACAGTTCTTTCAGTTAAAAATGCATAACAATAAATTTTGCATCATAACCTTTTTTTCCTCCTCAGATTTGTATTTATATTAATTAATGACATTTAAAACTGCATAACTTTCAAACTGGTTTGATGCTAATATAGAAAATGATGACAGATTAGATGCTCGTAAACAAACGTATAATTCAAAATTATTATTCAATATTCAGAAGGAAATGGAAATATCAGAATGCAATCGAGTTACACATCTCTCGAATAATTTTATCTCCAACAACCATCAACTGGAATTGAAATATTGATTAATGTTCCTGATTTTCTAATATATTTATTTCCAAAAATGGAATATTTCAAACAAGCTCTTAATAAGAAACTGTTTAAAACATCAGAAATTATCAACCGAATTATATAATTTTTAAATAGTTTTTCAGCAAGTATTTTGTTTTTGTTTAAAATTGCTAAAATCGA
Source organism: Androctonus mauritanicus (assembly GCA_011317285.2). Classification (NCBI taxonomy): domain Eukaryota; kingdom Metazoa; phylum Arthropoda; class Arachnida; order Scorpiones; family Buthidae; genus Androctonus; species Androctonus mauritanicus. Next base: position 10,515 of record WUQG02141781.1, on the reverse strand, counting down.
CAAGATTTCGAGATATGAATATTTATTTATGAAATCAGTTAGATAATAAGCACTGTGATTTTTATTTTAAAGCAAAAAATAAAAAATAAAAAAATGTCTTAAATCTAGATATAGATATATTGTATATTTAAAGAAAGGAAAAGATAGTAATATATATAAAAAAAAAAAATCGACACCTATAGACTGAGAGTTTTATAAATAGAATAATTAATGCATTGAAAACTAATGTTTAACAAAGGCTAAAACAATTGCATTAAGTGATTTTAATGAGATATCAAGACTCGCTTGATAAACTTTCTTATGAATGCTTATAATTTTTTTCACGTGGAGATTTTTATCTATTCTAATTACTTTTAACCTTTTCAGCAGTTTTGTACAAAAAAAAAAGCTTATTCAAATATCTATTATTCGAAATTGAATCACCTGGATAATGCTAACGACACTACTAATTTTATTTTTATAAGTTAGGAAGAAGCTTTTATAAAATAACATTAACTGTTTATTTTTGTTCGAAAGTTGTTTAAAAGAAATTTGTCTTTTTATAATGCCTAAAACCTTAAACATCAAGTAAAATTTATGACATTTATTAAAATTTTCATTTTTAAAGTTTGTAAAAATGAGCAACATAACTTATTTACCAGAGATTTGTCTAAATTAAATTTTAAGATCGATAAAATTAAATGATCCAAAAATTAAATTCTCTTTAATATATAATTAAATACTATTAAGTGATCATCCCAGTAAGAGGACATTGTTTCCTCGAACGAGATAAATTTATTTTTGAATGTTCACTTCTAATTACGCGGTTGCAAAATTGTAGATCTCTGATAATCTCATAACAAGATTCTACTGTTGTTTTAAGTAGATAGTTGGAGTTTGACTTTTGCAAATCTATTTTTAATAAATTAATTTTGTTCATTAGTTTTATTTTTGTACTGTATTTAATTAAAATTTTATATTTTGGTTTAATAACAGTGATGATGTGTAAACAGATCGAAATATTGAAATGTTGATGTAGAATAATGTATAATGGTAGATCAATGCATATTATAGATTTTTATTTAAAGCTGTGTGCAACAATGAAGTAAATATCTTAATAATTAATAAGGAAAATTTTATATTGCAAACAAGTTCGAATTTGTTTTTTCTCTTAAAATTCTGCTAGTAGACTAAACATTTAAAATTAGTCTGAAATCAAAGTATAGTGCTTGGACAACTTTTAGTAATAATATAACATAATACATGGTATGCTATTAACTCTATTAATGTTATTCTCACTACGAATTACAGAAAAAACTTCCATTTGATATGAGAAAAATCGTCAGTTTTGCTATTTGTAAAGAAACTTGATACTGGATAATTTTTTTGAGTGAAATTTCTTCACTGATTGGAATTTTGAACAAAATATGTAACAAGGAAAGTTTGACAAAATTCTGATAGTATTTTTAACATTTGGATAAAGTTTGACATAATTATTCAAAATAGTAAACAGATAGTGCATATCATTAATTTTCTTGCAAAAATTAAAGCAGCACATAGCTGATATGTTTAAAAAGAGTTATTATTATTATTATTATTGATATTTATAAAACATGACTCGTGCTACAAATAAGACAGTGACCATTAAGAAATCGGCTTTGTTTTAATAATGCTTTGTATTTTTTTTTTGTATTGCTGCATGTTGTTATAAATGATCCAAGAATTTTATCTTGATCTGATATGATTTCTCTACAGGTTAATCATTATATAGCATGCTATTTCCAATATAGATTTAGTGTACAGAATAACACGAATCGTCCACATTAAATTTATAAATTTTCATAACTAATTTTTGAATAATTCAATAATTTTGAGAGATTTTTTTTCTGATTCCCAAATGTTTTTTTGCCATTTTGGATTTTTTTCTTTTTAAACAGTTTTCGTAAACAAAAGATGATACCGAAATAGGAAAAAAATGTAATTGATTAAAACGCATTCTTTTAACAAAAATAGTGAGTCATCTGATTATAGCATAATGAAGAAAACTAGTACACAATACTTGATATATGATAAGTTCATTAAAAAAAAAAATGAATTAAACATGACACAAGAGAATCTCTTAATGAAAATGCTAAAGTTTATTTTAGAAACAAATGAAAATTCTAAAATATAAAGACTGCATATAAAAATAATAATAATAATAATAGTAGTATAAAATTTCTCAGTTTGAATGCCTTTAAAAATTAGAATTTCTAAACCTGATCTGAAGTTCTATTATTATTTTTAAACACTAGATTTATTTTAAACTAAATTCAGTATTTAAAAATAACTGATATATGTTAGTAATATCATTTGCACATTTATATCTATGTATAAATATAGCATAAGTTCTCGAGATTGTGAACTCGATACTTTCTATTTTCTATTTTTCAAAATTAAAATTCTTAAAATCATTGTTAATGATATCCGACAACATAAATTAAAAGATTAAATAGAAAACAAAAATAGAGATAATCTGATTGATAGCGGAACAATAATCAGTGCAATTAGTGCTCATGCATTCTTTTTTTGAATTATAAATATAATTTTTATAGTGGTAAGCATCAAAATAATTTTATATTATAACTGTTTTGATCATTTATGTTGTGGTAATTCATATTTTTCGTTGTTTTTGTGTATGCTATATTATCAATAAGTGTTATTGTTTCATTTAATTTATCTTTCTTTTGTTATGTCATTCTCAACTTCTGTCATTTAATAATATAATTTTGTCTTTTTTATTATATTAAATTCTAAAAATTGCTGATATAAATGATTATGATAATAATACTTAGAATTAATATTCAGCTTCAGTTTAATGGGAAGAGAAACTTATATGTTTAAATGTGATATTTAATAACCAACAGGATTGCATATTAAACTATATTAATCGTACATTGTACAAGTAAATAATTTTGAAAGTTGCAACATATTCAAAGAATTACTAGACGGTTCACTTAAAACAGTAATATCAAATTAGAAATAATTTTAGAATTTTTAATAAATAACAACTTAAAAAAATATTTAGACTCGTTTATCTAATATTTAAATGTTGTTATATTAACTCACAAAATCAAAATTATTATTATTTTTTTTATATTAAAATATGCTTAGTACTTAACGTTACTCTTTCTGTTTTGAATATGTAAAACTTGGCTTTGATGAAAATGTTCTTATTAGGTAGAAAGCACTCGACAGTTTTTTTATTCCTATCAAAAAGTAATTATTTTAATGAGAAAATAAGTCAAATTGCTGATTAATGTTTCCACTATCTTTCCATAGAATTTCCTTTATTTGCTTGAATCTTAAAATGTCCATAAAAAATTGCAATGTAAGTTAGGAAATGGAAGTAGCCATTATTTAAAAAATGATATGTATAAAACTAAATAAAGGAGAAAACAAAAAAAAGTAAATGTAGGAGTTATCTCGAAAGTCAGTTAAATATTACTTTACGAATGTTTTAGATACATCAAGAAAAATGCATGTAATGTATACCGAAATATATATATGAAATATAATGTGTTTTGGAATAAAATTAGGTATTAGGAATTTTTAGAGAGAGAATTGTTTCTATAAAATTGTTTATTATTTATTTATTTTTGCTTGACCTTTCCCAAAAGGAAAGATAATTTTACTCATAAACTATTTCTATATTTAAAAAAAATTAAGAGCATTTGTTTCTTCGGTTTAGATTGTTGTCTATCTATCCTTGTTGTTTTTCTTATCTGCATGTTGACAGAAGATGTTAAAGATAATGCATATGATAAGGATAATGGAAAACATGCTTTGTACTATAAATCCGTTATAATACATCTGCATCATTGGGACAGCAAAACTTTTCTTTCTAATGTGTGTATAAATATATATTTTGTATGGTTAATTAATGTTCTTTTAAAATTCTGTTTTTGTTTTTAATATAATTAATTCATTCTAAAGCTTATTGTTATCGCATGCTTAATTTTTTTAACAGCTGTAAAGTTTTTAAGTGTAAACTATAAATGATTCACTCATTTGTCTAGAATAATTTTTTTTATAATATGCTATAATACAATATAAAAAATTTAATAATTAATTTTTTTTTTGTTTAGTTAATCATTAAAAATTTACTTTTTACTCTCGCCCAGTTACATTAACGTTATTTATATTAATATATATGCTCAGTAAAAGTAACAATAGGTGATTTATTGACTATAAATTGCACTTAATAAATGATTTAATGAACTCTGATACTTATATAGTGTTTTATTCAATAATGCACTGATTAGATTTAAACAAAATTTGAGTTGTTTGTATAAGAAATTTATAATTTCTGATTTATGCAAAATTGATGTGGGAAAATTCCAAAAATAGCTAATGGAACTGGTTAAAGATTTATAACCAACATAGCATATATAATATTACCAAATCAGGAAATGTGGGTTATAAACCTGTTAGACATTTTCATTTGAATTTTGTCAATTTACAAAATTCACTTTATAAGGAAAAATCTGTAAAACAGTAAATCTTTTTGTTAACAAACTTTACTTACCAAAAATAGCAGTTTGTAAGAGTTAAGTTCTATTATTGTCAGCCAAGATTTTAAAAATTAAAACACGAAATAGCATTTCACATTTTTTGGCATTAGTTAAAATTCCTGTTTTGCATAGAATACTGCTGAAAGGGAAAATAATATAATCGCTATATATTATGTTTATACGAGATTGCGTGATATTTGAACAGATCTTAAATTTGCAATGAAGTTTCAGATACTGCATTGTGTTTCTAGAGGAAAAGTTAACGTTATATTTATTATTAACTAACGGTTAAAAAAAATTCTTTTCCCAGATGTAATGAATAATGATGCATATTTACGAAAAAAAATTTTTCTTTAAAATGATTTTTAAACATGGCTGAATGTTTAATCAGACGATTGCTTTCGTCTGCTTAAAACTGATTTTATTAAAATTAAAATTCACATTTATAACGACTGTAAATGTACAAATCATGAAAAGTCATTTAAATTTCACAAATTGTCTGATTATTAATTGTTTTTTTTTTTTTTTTGCCCGAAACTTGCTTGATAATTCGAGTTTTTTGTTTTTTTTTTTAATTTATTGTGGAATTTCGAGAATGAATAGATTTTAAAAAGTTATTTTAATTCATACAATTAAAATAGTAAACTTGTATAAATGGGAATGAATAGGTTAATTGGTTCCAGCTGAGTGCAGACATTTGAACAAAATGGAATAAACTTTGTTAAAAATATTTTCTTATTCAAAGATATTAAAATTTATTTTTCTTATTGTTCTTTGTAGTTAAAAAGAAGAAAAAATTAAATTAAAAAAAAAGAAAATCAAATTTTTATACTAGATAAAATTATTATCCATTTTTAAATCCAATAATAATAATAATAATAACAGCATACATCATTGCAACATAAACCCCATTGTTTTAGATAAGATTGTCTTTTCAATTACTTTTCATTCCTATAATGTTGTTTGTACAAGTTTTAGTTTTGTCTACTTTGTTCATCAATTCAATGTTAAATTTAGTTTGAAAAAGATAAAGCCGTTAATCAGCAATTTATCTTTTTAATTACACAGCTAAAGCAAAAAAAAATTTTTTTTTTTATGTACAGAAGTTCTCGAGATTAGGGAATGATTAAATATGTAATAATTTATGTCGTCTGCTGATAATAAGTGACTGTTTCAGAATGTATCATGTTTTGAAAGAAATTTATATAATTTATCAGTTTCTGTATGTAACAAATCTTAAATATTTTTAAAATGTGTTTTCCAAAAATTACTTTCGTTAATTTGGTTTTTAGTCTGTAATTTTTCTGGTATTTTGTTATTGTTTAACGTTGAAATAGTAGATCTCAGTTAATGTTGTGTACTTGATGTGTGTCAAATAATAATGTATTTTATTGCAAGTACAAGTAGACCAAGAAATCAATATGTTGTTGTATTATATCAAAATGCCAAAGAGATTGTTTAGTTTTCATTTTTGGTATATTTACTAGCCGTGACTAGTAATCTTATATTCTTTTAGATATATGAATTTCTGGGTTTATAGTCAAGATACATACACTGAAGATAAGAATATAGATTAAAAAAATAATAATTTTTGTTGTTTACTGATAATTGCTCATAATGCTTCTAATTATTAAAATGATTTCAAAAATTTTGTACATTTAACTTATCATCATCAGAGGAATATGAAATCAAGTAATATCTAGGTTCGAATATGTTAAACATTGTACTCGACGAAGATGAACATTCTGTTTAGTTATGCCATTTTTTTAAACACTTTTTAATTCTCATAAGATCATCATCATCATCATTTTTATTTATATACTTGCATGCAAATTAATTAAGAGATAATTTTTAAGTTGAATTTTATCATCCAGAAAAGTTAGACAAAATTGCCTATGTGGCTTCTGTAATGTACCAGCAGATGTATTATAGCCCATACCCAGATATTTAAAATGGAACATCAGTTTAAGTACATAAATAGAAAAATTAAATATTATTTTTAAATTAATTTTTTATGGAAACAAAAGAAAACTTTCGTCATATAAATTTTTGATTAAAAATCTCAAGTTTCTCATAAAAATTTTCCATTTTCAAATAAAAATGTTTTCATAAATTTTAAGGAAAAAAATGCAAAAAATCAAAATTTATCTGGACAGGAAAACAGAAACTTTCGAACTAATTGTTGGAAGTTTAATTTATAAAATTTTTCCTTTAAGGAATTCCTAATGAATGCGTGTGTGTGTGTTTAAATACTCTCTTATAAATCCGGGAAAATTGTAGGCCATTCTGAATATCGGCCAACAGTATCTTATTTGCTATGTTTTGATTTGCATTCTGATATCACTTAAAATTGTAATAGACTAAAAATAATCTCTCTCTCTTTTTTTTTTTTTCTATTGAATTATCTCGTTACTTTAGTGTAACACATTCTATAATAGTATTTTATGTAATAGGTATTGATAATGCAAAATGATTCAATGTTTTAATATTATAAAAGATAAATAAATAATTTTGGTTTCTTTTGGCCATTTTTTAAGCTTCTTTCTACAAATATAATGATCCGTCAGATATATTTAAATTATATTTAACAATTTCATCATTATTACTAATATAAAATGCTAGTAAAAGAACTTCTGGCATTATGCTTAATGGTATAAAGTACATAATTATCTCTAGAACATGATTAAAGCCCACTCAATTGTAATTAATCTTTATTATAATGGTAATTTCAGTTAGATGTTTGACATATGTGGGGTTGCATTTACCAAAACAAATTTTTATCTATAAAATTATAGCAGCAACACTGATAAAAAAAGATATATCTATCTATGTAATAAATGATTTAAGTGTTGTTGTTGTTGTTTTTTAATATTTTAAATAGCTACATTTCCTTAAATTTGTTTTTCTGTTTCCTCATTATATGTAGGTTGTACAGTTACTTTTAAATTTTTTATTAATCCTTTGAATATATCCTGTTTCTTAGAAGATAAACAAAATAATGATGCGTGATACAGTGACATGCTATTTTTATTCAATATTTATACGTTCCGTAGTTGAATTGTTACGAAAGAGCATTTAATTAGAGAAATATGTTCAAGGATAGATCGATTGTAGAGAATGGTCTTTAAGGATTTTACGTAGGATGCGCTTTTTCCTTACCAAAATAGCTTCGTTACCTTTTTGTTCAGGAAGCGAATACCGCGAATGTGATACCAGCTCGAAACGCATTTTAAACAGATCTTAGATAAATTGGAACGTTCTTCTTCTTCTCCTCCTCCGCCAGATTTCATTACTTTTTGCTCTAAAATTCTTGATAGCGTATGTAGATATCGTCTTACTCGGCATGTTAATATTTGGATTTTGCTATTTATTCCGTGAAACGTCTTACTTTTTTTTTTTTTTTTTATATGCGGGAACTGTTTAAGAACGTTAAAAATTGGATGTTTAAGGCAGAATGTTAAGTACATCATCTGCCGCCGCTGCTTTGTCATTTATCGAGACTCGATAAAGATCTGCATTAAAATCGAATTAACATTCTCCGAATAGATTTTTATCTTCTTTAAAAATTTTAATTTATGCCTAGGGTCGTCGACAATTAATTTACACGTGGGGTCAACGTTATTAATTCTCGAGAGCGAAGTTAGCTTTCTAATAATAACGACTTCTGACCTCCAAGTTTGTTTACTTAAAAATGAATAAATGCTAATTGTAATCGAGTTAGATATTCAAACAATAGACTGCAGTTTGCGGTCGCTTTAAGACAATTGATCGTATATTACGGGTTATTATTATTAAGCCAGACTTGGAAGCAATACAAACTTTAGTTTTATAATTTTCTGCGAGAAAATTTAACCATATTATTGACGTGGCATAAAAATGTTTAAATAGCCATTAAATTGTTTAAATACAATAATAAAAGCTTTTTTTTTAATCGCTTGAATATATTTGCATACACCAGCAGTTTTGTTTGTTGTAAATTATTGCGGCATGGTAACGAACTCGTTAGTTTGTTTCTATTAGATAATTTGCATGCGATTGCCAATCACGTTTCTACGCCAGGTCACGTGATCGTTCGTAACGGAGTGCAATTTTCGCCCTCTGTACTATGTCGATTCGAGATGCGAAATAATCATCATAATTTTTGCAGAAAACGTACATATTATTATTATTATTATTATTATTATTATTATTATTATTACTACTACTACTACTTAATTCTCGGAAATATAAAAATATTTCGATTGTAGAATTATTAAGCAAAATTTAAAATCGCCCGAAAATCTGTAGATGGTGATAATTTTGTGATGCTGGAAGGTAGTTGTTGGAGTGTTGCCAGCATCCAGTTTGGATCGTTTGGTGTGTCAATTCGAATATATTTTTTTTATTTTTTTATGCATTAAAACGAGTTATAAAATAGCTATTTTTAATATGTAGAATAGGCGATCAACGCCTTTAATCATATTGGACATAACTAATATTCTTATTATATTCTATGCATTTTTTACGGAGGAAGAAATTACGAGGGGGAAGTTGTTTACTATATTCTTCGTTCGTGACGTCATTGTCATGCGTCGCTTCGGCACGTGATCTTCGCTTGAACGGCGATCGCTCGTAAATTTAAGCTTATTATTAATAAATAAAAATATCGTCGTCAATCGGCTCAATATAAGTAGTGAATATTTAATTAGCTATAAAATATTTTTCTCATGTTAGTACGTAATATCTGCTTATCTATTTTACAACCAATTAGAAACTTTGAAACAAATTAGAACAGGCACATTTTGGATAATTTTATTTCATTTAATAAGTATTTTTTTGATTTTAAGAATCTGACGATAATTAATTATCGATTTTATTCGAAGTCGTTCGATTTTTGATCGGGATAACAATCGATTTGATGACGTTGCTCCCCATTTTCTCTCTATCTCTCGTATTTTACGTAATGGCGCTGCGATCACGTGATGTTCGATTCATAATATTAAGTAGCAGTTAGTTATGAAATAATATATTGATTTACCTCTTTGATAGACTTAATTTATGTAAAATGCAATGCGGAATTTAATATTAAACATCTGACAGATACATCAGCTGTTTTTGCACCTGTTTTCCAACGCGTGACGCATTTGCTCGATTGGTTCACTATGGTTTAAAATCCAACGAAAAGGTTCGATGACTGACTAGCATTATAAGCACTTTTTCCTGTTTAAATAAACCTTCAAATTTTTTTTTTTAATGGTATCCGTCTTTAGGGCGATGCTCTTGAAGGCTTTGCTATAGAATAATAAATCGATTTGATCGTAATTTCTGCGGCTGGATTCTTTTTGTGCGGTCGGCGAATCGAGACATTTTTTCAAAAATATATTTTGCACCTCAGTGGACGTGGTTTTAAAACGGGGTAAAGTTTGCCAACTGCATTGAGAAGTAATATAATAGTAGAAGTTGGCAACGTAAACACAGATCATATTGCCAAATCGTGTGCGTTGTACAAGTTTCAAATCTCTTGTCTCCGGGCGAAAACTGTTTATTTTTATTTTTTCCCCCCTCCTCCTTTTGTCAAATTTTTATGCAAGAGTAAAAATTCGCGTGTTAGATTATTTAAATGCGCATCAGTATGATGTTTAAATTATATGACTATCAATCTCGTTTATGTTAATTTTTAAACTCAAAAAAAAAAAAAAAAAGTCACGCGAAGTGTTTGAATCCAACCGGGTATATTTTACCTGGCATATCTCACATCATGACGTATGCCAGACAGTTTTTTTGGTTAATATCGTTTTAATCAATCAGTAACAATAAAAAATACGCGTCTATTTGCATTTCGTTGGTTATTTGAGTGTGTGATAAGTAATGTTAATTTTTCTTTTGAAATGGACATGTCTAGACGTGTTATCGACGTGTTTAGACGGATCGAGCGGCGATTGACCATCATGTTTGATAGGAATTGATTTTGTTTACATTGTTACGTTCTAGTAACTGGCCAATC